>CABFVX010001482.1:14784-62617 GCA_902151425.1 Timema shepardi | reverse complement strand
GGGGGGGGGGGGGGGTTGTCAAGCTTATATAATTATTATACTACAGTGGTTCACGGGCAACGCCGTGCGGGACTGCTAGTACTATATAATACTTCTTGCTTGTGAGGCAGAGAATGAGGGAGAATTGAGAAATAGTATCATTTGTTTTTCCTTCACAGTCCATTCTAGTAAACATTTAATCCCATCAGGAGGGAAGATAATAAAAATGTTGTTTTTTTCGATACCGAGCGTGAGTACTAATATCAGTAAAAGTATCGAGTAAAATTACTAATATTGAAAGGAGAATATTAATATTAGTAAATTTTGTATTTTTTTTTCACATCCTTATTTCTGTATTGTTTTTTTGACGAGTCTAGTAAACATGACTCTTTAACATTGCTCACGATAAAAAAAAAAAATCTGGAACACGGTGTGCCCAAATCGTGAAACCGAGCTACCGTGGAAACATTTTGTGAAGCACACCTCCATTGATGATCGAGAGCTGTGTGGGCACCATTTTGTTGGACCCACAAGTTGTTGGTATCCATGCTCCAAAGTTACAGTTACGGGGTCAGAAAGGTCAAACATAAATGGTGCCCAACCCTGTACAAGCCTCTAGATTAAAGTTAACTCACCTCCAAAATGGCGGGTAGGTGTACTTGTGGTTAAGAGAGAGAGAGAGAGAGAAAGCTGTAAAAAAACCACTTCAAGTGACACCTCCCGGTTGTCACCGGTGTGGCTAATTGGGAGCGGTGTGCGTGCCCGATACTTGTTTGTCAACGTGCTCCTATTGCGGTGACTGATCGACCGTGACGTCACACTACTCAGTTAATCACGTGACCTCACGCACACGCTTGGGAGGGGAGACGTGATGTTTGAGCGCGGGAGGGGTTGGACATCCCGTCAAAAACATCGATGTTATTTGTCATGTATTTAGGTATCACTACATGACTTACAGACTAACTTAATTTTAAAACTGATAAAACACCCAATATATCGGGCGTCAATTCATCTCTGTAGGACGGGAAGCCTCAATATCACAAAATAAAAATATTCTGCCCATGCCAGAAATCAAACCAAGGATCCTGAGCTCAGTATGAAAACGCACTACCAAATTATTTATAATATTTAGCACCGTATCTTACTACCCGTTCGGGTTGTACGCTTTAAGTACTAATTACGATATTGGATTGGGAATTGGCAATGTTGAATTAGAGTAAGTGAACCCGCATTTTCTTGGAGGGAGGGTGGAAAACCATTTTGGAAAAACCTCCCCCAGTTCACCCGACCGAGATTCGAACCTCGATCTCCCCGTCCTCAGCAGTCTAGCTGAACACGACTAGCGCGTTAGCCAACTACGCCACCGAGGCGGGTACTACCAAATTAGAAAAAGTATCGGGCAGCATCAAAGTTTTTTAATACCATGTCTTGCCAACCATTTGGGCTGAACACCGATATACTAATTACACTAATGTGTTAAAAATTGTGAAGGTTTATTTTAGAGGAAGTGTACCTGCATTTGCGTGAAGTGAGAGGGTGAAAACCATTTAGTTCAAACCATCCCCAGAACATTTTACATGGATTAGAACCCCGATCTCCCCGTCATAGGCAATCTAGAATATTGTGAGAGTGACGCCTTAGACGATGTGGCCACCAAAGCAGGTCCCTTAGAAAATAAAGTTAATGTAATTTGACACATTTATATGTAGGCCTATACCTATTAATTTTATTTCGAATCTGATCAAAAAGTCACAAATATATTTATTATATAATTTTAGAGGAGTTTCATTCACTTTATTAACCGGCCCCGTGGTAGTTGGTGCACCTCGCTACGAGTTTAGGGGACCCTGGTTCGGTTCCTGGCTGCTACCTTGGGTATTTTTTCCGAAAGGAGAGTTACCACTACATTCACCAGGGTTAGGTTAGCTAGGCTTAAGTTAGGTTTAAGTTTTTCCATTCTCACTAATCAATATCATCATCATCATACTCACTATCACCCTCATACTCACTATCACCATTATACTCACTATCACAATCACCTCAGCTCATCGGGACATGGAAAGAGCCTTCACGAAAAGGATGTACTATTAGTACATTCGGGCGTCCCCTGGACAACGGTACATTAGTACTGGCTAATATTTCCGCTACTGGTTTACGAGTGATATAGCCCAGACGTGCAATTTTAATATTTATCCACTTTATTAATAACAACCAACGTAGATTCAGCTATTCAAATTTACTATATTAAATTAATATTATATAAATAAATTACATTCTTCTAATTTAAGACAAATAAGAGGTGACCTGGTGGTCTAGGCGTAAGGTGTCAGACTTCTATGCTAGCGGCCGGGGTTCAAGCCTCGGTCCCGGCACAGATTTATCTGATTACCAAACCATTCCTTCACCTCTGACAAGATCATCTTGTGAATGTGGGGAATGCCAGGCCTCCACCGTGGTTCGGATCCCACGTTAAACTGTAGGTCCTCCATTTAATCTCACAATCGTCCTACCACCACACATTAGCGTAAGTGCGTATAACCCGAACGGGTAGTAAGACGCGGTGCTAATAGTAAGACAAATAAGCTTCATTCAAACAACAAGAATTCGATGATAAATAATATGTTAGCTTTTATTAATCTGTACTCTTAAAGTTTTGTTGGGTTTTTTCCTCGTTTTTAAATATCTAGCCATTTAAAATCTAAAAAATACATTAAAACAAAAGCATCGTTGTAACAAACCAAAATTTATTAAAACACTGAGATAATTTTATAAAAGTATTTAACCTTACACTGTGTGGTTCCTATGGACGTGTAATTTGGACTAAAATAATTTTGCCTAAAGGCTTAGACTGAATATCAGTGATCTTAAAGTAATTTGGCATAAAAATAATTACACCCAAAAGACCTAAAACGAATTGTGATTTGTTTTAAAACAACGTGAAGCTACCCAAAAGTCAATTGGCCTAAGGTCATTTAACTTAAAAATTAACTGAACAGAAATTAGGTTTGGTGAAAAGTAATTTGGTATTCAATTTAACATAATATAAGAGTTTAGTTGTTAAAGGTTTTTCATCGCATTTCATTTTATTATTAGTTTCCCTTTGTAAAGTGCGTGTTTGAGTTAGTCATATGATACGAGTTTATTGATTCAATTTTAAGGTCAATTTTTGTAAATTTGGATTGTTTTTTTTAATAACTTTATATCATAAAAGTCGGAGCCTTGCTCATGACATCATAGATCACTCCAACAATCAACTGTGGGTGATAACAGTTAAATAAATCAACTAGAAGAGTCTTCAGTCAAATGTACCAATAAATCAACTAGGAAACTCTCAACTCCTCTCCAAGGGAAATAAAATAGTCGCGTGCCGGTAGTAGAAAGAATATACTTGCATCTGGTCAGTTTTTCATCCTGTGGGGCCAATAAGAGGACAACTCGACCACACATGACCTACCACTCCCGACAAACACGCTCACTCACATATTCTGCGAGGATTCCCTTGACACATGTCTGTCGAACAGGCCAGGGCCTTGCAGATATAGCTCTGAGTGGAACTTTGTGTAAGACTACTTAGCGCGTCAAAACACACAACCTCCGAGGAATAAGCTACTAACTCCACCGACTAGCCAGAGGACTGTCATCATATGATTCAAAATTTGTTTCACTTTACTTTACACAGCCGAGGTATCTTATATTACTAGTTAAGTGACCTGATAGTCTAGGGGTAAGGTGATAGACTTCTGTGTCGGAGTCCGGGGTTCAATCCTCGGTCCCAGCACAGATTTTTCTGATTGCCAAACCCTTCCTTCACAAGACGTGTATTAATCACAACTTGTGAATGTGTGGAATACCAGGCCTCCGCCGTGTTTCGGATCCCACGTTAAACTGTAGGTCCTCCATTTCATCTCACAATCACCCTACCATTACACATTAGCGTAAGTCCGTATAACCAGAACGGGTAGTAAGACGCGGTGCTAATAATAATAATAATAATATATTACTAGTTAAGACTATAAGAGAATGCCTGCTGAAGATTGTAACTGAAGGAATGGTAAATGGGAGGAGAGAAAGAAAGAGATGCTGGATTCAATAAAAGTTTGGAGGAAGACAAGAATATACCAAGAGGTCCAGGATCGGAAAAAATTAGAGGAAAATTTTAATAAGGATCTGTAAATAGGCAAAACAACACCTGATGATGATTATGATGATGATATTAGTAGAGTGATCGCCTCAGAACTCGATGTTAATAGGTTAATGAGGTCGATGGAATTTTTCTTAGAGTGATAAAAATCCGCTGCACAACTTCTTTCGGAGTGGAAGTAAAGTCTCTTGTCGATTATGGCATGTAAAAGAACCCTGGAAGTAATGTGAATGCGTCTTTCCCGGCAAAAATTAGTGGGCTCTTTCGTTCTCACTCATATAAATTCACGTACGTTTTTAAGATAGAGACATGACTATTTCTTGATAATCTTGTGCGCGATAGATACAGGGTGTCAATATCACGTTATAATTAAATCGAGAAATTTCCGCCCCTACGGTGATTGTAATTAACAAAGTCCCTCGGAAGTGGTTGGACAAAGTTTTAAAGTCACAACGCCTACACGCTCTTCCCCATAGCCAAGGCCACGTGTGCGCTAAATATCTACCGGTGAATACCTACAGTAGCCCCGTGGCTTCTTTGGTGCTAGCTGACAGCTCACAGCTGACCTCTGACAGTCAACATTTAGGTATAATACCTAAATTTTGACTGTCAGAATCGACAGTTGCTAAACACAATGTTTTTACAGATAATATGGTTCTGCGTAAGGATACATAAGTCGGTCTGTAACTTTTCAAAGTATTCAGCTGTCAGCTGTGAGCTGTCAATCAGTACCAAAGAAGCTATGGGGCTACTGTAGATACACTAAAATAACTTGCGCCAACAAATATTTTCGATAGACTACTGTTGCTCACATTCGCACATAGTGGCAGTTCTTCCCCCCAACCCCGACCTTTTCCCCCCTTTCAATACTGCCTGAGTGCTTGAATAGCAGACACGTGGTCACGTCAGCATAGACACACGTGTTGCTTCACAACCTCATGTGATCTCTTACGTTATACACTTCCGGAAAGACAAAAACACGACCACTGTGAACCCATTTCGCGTCCTTCAAGTCGAGATCTTTCCTGTTTGTGTTATGAGAACTTTAGCTATTGGAATTCAGAGTTGATATTGACAGCGCTATATCTTTCTAGAAGAAGAAGTGTCGGTCCTTGCATTGCGTAGTAACACCGAGCAGTAAATTTATTTTCTTCAAATACATAAAAATAAATACCCTATATATTATTTCTGTTGTCAACATCCCTACAGCGATGAATAAGGTATCAGTGGATAGGATTTTTTACCGACTTCTGACATAACATACTCAGTTTACGTTAAAAAACATTGTTTGTTTAAAATTCAAGCTAAAAGAAAAATCTTACAATATGTTTGTATCAATTACAGGAAATAAACTCTTGTTTTCTGGTTTTAGTTTTATTTATTTCAAACGTATTATTAACATTATTATTATTATCATTACTAATTACTTTTTTTGTAACTATTAATCATTATATGACATTATTTGGCTATGATTGTTTATCTTATTTTCTCGTGTGAATGTATATATTTGTATGGTACGTGTGTACTTTCAGTGCTGGCTGTTATAGGAGCTTTGACTGTTGGCCAGCACTATAATAAAGGAAATTGAAATTGAAATTATTATTAGCACCGCGTCATAATACCCGTTCGGATTATACGCTTATGTATTAATTGCGCTAATGTTTTAATGGATTGAGAAGGTTATTATATCTATAGGAATTGTACCTGCATTTACGTTGAGGTAGAGTGTAAAACAATATTTTTTTTAAATCACCCTCAGTACACCTTACCAAGATGCGAACTTCAACCTCCGCGTCATTGGGAGTCTAGTCTAATGCGTTGATAGCGCCTTAGATTATACAGACACCGATGCTGGTTTGTATGGCTAATGTTTGATATAAATAATGAATATGATATTCATATTAATTAGATGTATTAGAACGTATTATTTAAAGTGTAAACAAAATGGTAGAAAGGGTAGTAAAAAGTAGCCATTAATTAGCGTAACTTGACGACTTCAGTGGTTTTTTGGGTAAAGTGTTTGCCTCAGGACCCGATATTCGTAGGTTTAAACCCAGCCGGGGTCCACGAATTTCTCTTGATCGAAAAAAAAAAAAAGTAGCATTACTTCTTTCAGAGGGGAAGTAAATCCATCGATCCCATGTCGATTGTGGCATATATAAGAATCCTGTTTGGTATGTGAAAATATATTTCGCTCTCGCTCATAGAAATTCTCGTGTGCTGATCTAATCAGTCGATTCATAAAGTGCACGTTAAATAACTCAAATAAAAAATAAAGCGCAACTTTTATGTAAGGATGTGTGTGTGTCGTCCAGCCCCCTCCAACCCCTCACTCAATCTGCGTTAAGGGTTGCGGTTAAGTTATAGCAGAAACTAGAAGAAACTGACAGGATCACTCTCAGCTTATTTTTAAAGTGCATTAACACGTCTCGAGACTTCTAAATATCCCTCCGCGTCTCACTAAGGGCCGGAAGCGTCTGCATCCAAAATTTCGAGGGTTCGAATGAATGTAGCTGCGTGAGGAGTCTGTGCGTGTGCGTGTGTGTGTCTAAAGTGCGTGTGGGAATATATATATTTTTATCTCCCCGAACTCTAACGTCGCTAATGCATGGTCTTCTTTCTTCAAACGTGTCGAAAACAGTTGCCGGCCATCTTTTACTGTAAATAACCTTCCCATTCACAACATTAGCTTTGTTAAATGATGGATAGTCAACTGTTAGCCACCCACTTCGGTGGTTGCATGGTCTGAGGCGCTGCTTTCACAATAGACTAGACGGCCGATGATAAGGAGATCGGGGTTCAGATCTCGGTCGGGTGGGTGTACTGAGGGTGTTTTTTTCTTTTCCAAAAGTTGTTTTCCAGTCTTCCTCCACAACATTGCCTTTCAAATCCGTAAAATCATTAGCGTAATTAGTTCATAGGTGTAAACCCCGAACGGGTAGTAAGACGTGGTGCTAAAAAAAATACGCCACCTATCTCTATCTTGAGCTAATTCAATCCAGTCCACATCATTACACCTTATCCCTATCTTGAGCTAGTTCTATCCAGTCCCCCCCATTACACCCTATCCCTATCTTGAGCTAGTTCTATCCAGTCCACCTCATTACACTTTATCCCTATCTTGAGCTAGCTCTATCCAGTCCACCTCATTACACCTTATCCCTATCTTGAGCTAATTCTATCCAGTTCACCTCATTACACCCTATCCCTATATTAGCTAGTTCTATTCAGTCCACCTCATTACACCCTATCCCTATCTTGAGCTAGTTTTATCCAGCCCCCCTCATTACACCCTATCCCTATCTTGAGCTAGTTCTATCCAGTCCACCTCATTACACTTTATCCCTATCTTGAGCTAGTTATAACCAGTCCACCTCATTACACCCTATCCCTATCTTGAGCTAGTTCTATCCAGTCCACCTCATCACACCCTATCTCATTCAGGTCCATTATAATGCTATCCTTCCAGCTGCGTCTAGATCCTCCTAATGGTCTCTTTCCATTGGTTTTACCAGTCAATACTCTGAACAAGGTTCTAGAATCTTCCATTTGCACTGCATGTCCTGCCAACCATATATTTACGATACTTAATTATCCTTACAAAGTATTGTGGTAAGTACATGATATGTACATCATCATTGTGTAACCTCCTCTACTCCCCATTAACTTCGTCTCTATTTGGAACAAATGTCTTACTAGGCATCTTGTTTTGGAACACCCTAAAAAAAAATCCGTCAATTAAGGTAAGAGACAATTTTTTCACAACCATAGAGAACAACAGTTAAAATTATTGTTTTGTATATTTTGAGTTTTACATTCCTTGAAAGCAGGTGAAATGTCAACAACTCACTGACCGAGTAATTACGTTCATTTTCCGACTGTATTATTTTCCTAATTTCTACTTCAATATCGTTATAGCCAGTTAAAATTATTCCTAAATATTTAGAATCGTTAGCCCTGTCAAATGATTTGTTTGCAGTAATCTCTAAATTATCGTCTCCAGTTTGTGTTATCTGTGTGATCATAATTATGCTTAGCCCTTATAGCGTTCACTTATTTCCTTACAAGCGTCTAATAAAATATCTGCATTTCTTGCAAAAGCTACAAAGATAAATCATAATGTGTATCCTAATAGCTGCACTCTACCGTTTAATGTCAACCCTTCCCTACTTTCTTACATTGCCCTTATAGCAAACTCTAAGGCTAGATTAAAAAGTAATGGGGACAGTACATCTCTTTGTTTCAATCCATTATATATTTCGAAAGTATCTGTCAAGTGACCCAACTCACACACTGCCACGTGTATCAGTTAAACATATCTCTATTTACTTGACAAATTTTTGGGTATCCCAAATTTAATTTAAATCTCATATAATTTATTTATTTTAACCGAATCTTAGAGGTTTTTAAAATCTATTTATGGTTGATAAACCTTCAAGGTGTCTTCCCATTTTTTTTTAATCTGCCGAAGAATACAAATCTGAGTTTTTGTTGATTTATCTTTGTCGAAATCTACACATCTGCAAATGGTGTCAATCTTATTAAAATTACGTTAAATAAAATGTTATAGCATTGCGGTAGCAGTGATGCCTCATTTTTATAATATGACCTAATTAATTGTAATTCAAAGATACTCATTCATATCCATAATATAATTATAAGTTATATATCCTATCATATAAATCAAGACCTTCTGTATTCCAATAAATTAGATAGGCATATTTGCTTTAAAAAAATAGCAAAATACTATTAAGTGTAATCTAAAAACACGTTCAGACCTATTTTGGGGTCGTTTTAGGAGCACTTTGAAGATTATCTAAACGCCTTTTTTTCTTGCATTCATTACTGTTCCCAGTTTTTTATTCAAGCCATATATTTTCCACTACCGTCTTGCTAGGCCTGTCGTAGCTTCTTAAGCCTTATAATACATCTTAATACTAGAACCGACACAACATCCAGCCCCCAACCATTAGTTCATCACTATCAAAGGGTAAACAAACATTTCACGAATGATACATTTTTCGGCCTACCGGGAAACGAACCAGGGACCCTTAGCTGAGTAGACAGACACGCTACCGACTGAGTTAGGGTTTCGGATATAACAGTTCTACCTATTATTTTTTATTTGTAATTGTCTCTTCTGTCTCTTTTGATTTATGATTTGTAATTGGTGGTGAAAATATTTAATCTTTGCCACGAAAAAAAGAAAAATTCCACATTATGCAAAGTATACGCATTTGTGAACTTTGTTTTATTTCGATTATCTTAAGAAAAGTGTGACTTTATGAAGTCAATATTTTAAACATGTAATATGTTCGAGCTGTCAATTATTCAGTTTTTATTTTCTACCTATAATTTGCATAACACCCCATAGAGTTTGTCTTTGTGTTAATATGGAGACACATTCTTATTTCATTTGTTATTTTATATCCACATTCTTGATGTTTAATAGTGAGATTTAATTAATTCACTGATTGTAAACTCATTTTTGGATTCTAGTTCAGATATAATGTGTTTAAACAAACCAATATTATAAATAAGCTATTAGAGATAGAGACGTTCGAATCATAGAATCCTTAAACCCTTTGATATTTGAGAGATTCAAGATTCGTTAGAATCTCGAAAATGGCATCTCGGATCCAATTATTATTAAAGCCTTGAATTGAATTCGCCATTTTAAGCACTTATTAAAAGTGATTATAATAATAATTATATACTTGTTAAATTATTGGTAAAATGACATTATCTCAAAAAAAAGGACAAATGTGTATGAATATAATTGTAAATATAATTATTATAAATAGTGTTAAATTTAGTTTTTTTAAGACGTCACATATTTGACGAGCAAAATGGCATTTGTCAAAGGTATAACTCATTTGACCAACTTTGTCAAAATTCACTTTTAAATAATTTTCATTATTATAAAATTGTACATATTAAATAAGGATTCAAGGATTCGAATTTGGATTCGAGACTCAAAAGAAAATTTAGAATTCAGATTCGAGATTTAAGTTTGAGAAACATAGATTTAAACCATCTCTATTATAGATTAAACATCATCAGCATGGCGTGGATTTTGATGACCTTAAAATTGCCCAAATAAATTACCTATAAAATGACGCTAAAAACTTTAAATAATGACTTTAAATTTACAAAAAATGACCTAAAAAATGTGATTAAAATATCATAATATTATGTATTTATTACAAGAGTTAGGATTTACATTATAGTACACGTAAGCAAAAATATATCTCCTGGTCTGTCCATTTCCAGTTTTTTCTTGGTGTGGACTTGTCTGGAATACAGTCCCAGGAAACCCCTTAGTTTAACATTGCTCAGTTTTCACAGAGGAATGTTCGCAGATACCAGAACGTCACACAAATCTTTATAAAAGGCTGAGGATTTTTTCTTGATTCGTGAATGCATTTTGTGCAAGTAATAACTGAGACATTTTCTTTTTATCAATATTATGGATACCACGGACACGTTTTTGCAACTGATATACTTTTAAATGGCTCGATCTTTTATTTGATGCCATCCACTTTTACTTCACATATTTTATAGAAAATTATTTCACTCTCTGTAAAAAAATATCCTCTCCGAATTCAGTAATAATTTTCCTCAAATGACTCGCTTTAGATGGTTTGGTTTAAAGCATTCTTAAATACACATAAAATGATTGCAAACAAACAAATATTACGTGCTTTTTATAAACGAAATCTATGCATTTAAAATCTTTTGACAGCTAAAATTATGTGCTCTACTTAACATTGGAATACCTGTTTTAAAAGCAAAAGCTCCTCATCCCTTTGCAGTCATTTTCAGATATGGTAGAGTGACTCACCAGGAATATAAAATTGGTACAAAGTTCATTTGATCTCTAAAGATTGCTCCCCCCCTCCCCCTGCAACCCTTTCCAACTTGGATGTAGTGAAGGTCTCACCGGGAAGGTGGATTTTATAAGCACGCAGGTAAAGGGGCACAAAGTTCCTTTAGACTCATACATTATCTTCTTCAGTCAACAAGTGTGTGGTACAATATCCTATGTTTGAGTAATGTTTTATCAAAGCACCGATAATTCATGTATATATAATTATATATATATGATTATATATAACCCTTTTAAAGCGTTTTCAAACCATTTTAAATTTTCTT
The DNA here is from genome assembly GCA_902151425.1 of Timema shepardi. Classification (NCBI taxonomy): domain Eukaryota; kingdom Metazoa; phylum Arthropoda; class Insecta; order Phasmatodea; family Timematidae; genus Timema; species Timema shepardi. Next base: position 51,342 of record CABFVX010001482.1, on the reverse strand, counting down.
GCCAATAAAATGCTTGAAATGACTTATTAAACCAAAACAAGTAAGAAAAATGACCTAAAAAAAATCTAAAATGGCAATAAATGATCAAAAAAATTACTTATGAAATATAAATGTCTGCATCAAGGGGATCATGATCAGAGTTTATCTACTTATGAACATTTTTTGTGACAAAAAAAAGACATGTCATCAAAATCCGGGCCCTGAATATCACTAATATTATAATTAAAAAACAAATTAAATATTTGTCAACTTAATAATAAGCTAGGTAAACCTTGTTTTGTCAAATTAAAGGGACTACTATGTATCCGACCCCTTTAAAATCCTTAACCTGCTTTAAAAATAAATTGGCAGAAAAGTAGGTGCTCTTAAAAACGTGCTATCACAAATAAGATTCATTTAAATACTAGACGAAATCTGATTTTAAAATAGACCTTATACTTATACTCTAGAAAACCTACTTACATACCTACTCCCCTTACATATTTTAAGAGTTTTTAAAGCTATAATTTTATTTCTCCTGAAATCACTGTAATTTTCCAACAATTTTCTTAGAACAGTTCTAAAGTGGTAAGAGTGAATTCTGAATTTATGACCATTTTGATTCCAGTTAAATTTTCTAACTAAACAGGTGGTTATTTCATCTTCTCTCCCACTTTTTTTTTTTAAAATTACCTGTCTGTAGAAACAAAAAAGCTATAAGACTTAACACGCAATAATAGTTTGCAGTTAAAATAATGACCCCCTATTGTGTCCTCTTCTAACCCCCCTCCCCCCTGTTTTGTTGAGGACGAAAATGAAATGGCACAGACTTACATTAGTGTTATTTTCTCTCTCCTCAATTTGAAGTTATACATCATCTGAAAGGTATAGTTGTAAAGACCTCATTACTGGCATGTGCCAACAAGATCCACATCAGATTCCTCTTAGGAACACTCTTTGGAGTCGTGTGATGTTTTACTCGAGGGTGGCTGTTGATAGGGGTGTTAAGGACAACCCCACGCTGTCAGGACTTCCCAAGGACCTCACACCGACAAAAGAGCTTTCAGGGATCACTTCATCACTGTTCCCACGAGGGGGGTTGGAAGGGGGGGAGGGGGTAGCAGGTAAGAGTTCTTGCAGAAGGTCTGTTCTTTACTTTCTTGAACTTCTCTCTAGAATATGCCGGTTATAGAGAGTTATTTACGTTCTTTGTGTGTGTTTGTTGTTTTGTTATTTTTTTGCAAATAAAATAGTCCAAGTGAAAACTTACGATAAAAAGGTCGGCTTCTGGATTAGTAAAAGGTATTTTTTTAGGCAAACGATTAAAACCGGGGTAGTGGTCGAGTGATCAAAGTGGTCAACTGGGTCCATCCATCTGATAGCTCGTGATCTTAATAAAATCACACATTTTGTAGCCGATGATTTCCGCACGTCCATCATAGACTCTGTCTTAAAATATGAGTGAATAATAACCATGGGCACAGGACGATTCCTGGATATCTCAGTGGTTACAGCATTGGCGTACTAAGCCAAAGGTCCCGGGTTCAATTCTCGTGTCCAGGTGTCATTTTTCAATTTTCAGAATATGATTGAGGAAGTAAGGTATAATCTTGGACGAGGATCCTAAGAATTGACTATTTCACGTGTAATCATCCACTCTTCTTCCTAACATTACAATGATGGTGCATTTCTTACCATATACCCTGATTATCATTATTTCTTAAGATTGAGGGCCAAGACTATGACAATAATTCGAAATAAGGTGGTAATATAGGTAGCTCGAGTCAAGGAGAGTATTTTTGCAGTTGTTATATTAAAACATGTTTGTGGTCCAGAGAAATCAAACAATTCTCCATTACAAACATAGAGCTTAATTTTCTTTACATGGTGATATCAACATTATCTGTCAAAGGTGTCCTGGAACTTAATGACAACTTTTTCTCTTCGTTTAAAGAGTTTCTCATCTAATGGCATTATGCTCAAAACAGATATTCAACAACCGTAAATATAACCATGTGAAGAAAATTAATCTATATGTTTATACTGGATAAATATTCTATTTGTTTTGGCCAGAACAATATTTTGCTATAAAAATTGTATAAAAAAACACCGTTCTTAACTTACGTCCCCTATACATGCTTACCTTAAAATAGTTCACTCCCTGCATTTTTATACGCATGAATCTAAGAAATGTTGTCTTTTGAATAAGCTTCACAGTATCAGAACTAAATCGATATAAGCCTTTCTAATGTATGAAATAGCTTTTTAAAAGACACACACATAACTTCCTAATTAAATAAGTTGATTTATCTCTTGTCTTGGTAAATAAAATCTCAATGCATCAATAATTGATTATACTTTTCATATATATTCGTCTCACCTTATGATTAGGTTTTAGCAAAGCAGTTCTTAATTGGATTGTACATAAGTAGGCCACAATCCAAAGGAGGAGTTAAATTGAAAGTTTACAAATAAAACAGATTTTTAGCAAAGTGATTTATCAAAAGTACCTATGTCAATATTACCTACTAGATGTGATTATTGTATGCATGCGGTTATTTTGGACTCCATGTGGCAGTTTAATATTGATATTGATAACGCCTCAAGTGCAACGTTACAATAAATACAACCCTACAGAATGGAATGGGCCCGTTTCGCTTATGAAACTGGCTCATTCCATTCTGAACTAGGAAGATGTCCTGTATTTATTATAGCACTGGCTATTATCGCTGAAGGAACCGCATGGTTACTACTGGGAAACAGCGTTGTCATTCTCTCTTTTCGTGTGGTCAATCTCCCCTCAAATATAAGACAAGTTTGGCAACGCTGGTTAGTCAAGGTTGCCAGTAGCTCCTTCTTACCCCAGCACACCACCTTCAGACATAACTGAGAGTGAGGAGATTTGGCAACAGTTAACTGAGAGTGAAGATAAAGAATTTCTCCATAAGACCTGCAGTTTCCTCAGCGATGATATTGTGTGTATTGCCACACTTGAGACGTAATCAATCTGACTATGAATCCGGCCCTAAGGGACGCTGAAGTCAGTGGTGTTGTATTAGGCTAAGAGATATGTTTATATCAAGTACGAGAACTTGTCAATAAATGAATTTTGTTGTTTCCGTGTTCCGAGTTATATTTCCCGTCCGAACTATCAATAAATTAAACACGACTTAGTGTAAGCGTACTTTCATTTTCGTGGCGTGAGGTTGGGAAATCATTCAATAAAATACACCTTGGTGTGCACATCATCTCGAATTCGAGGCCCCAGCCTCCTTATCACAGGAAACCCAGACAAGACGAGACTGGCGTCCATGGACCTAATGATGCGTGCATGTTAGATTAATATTTATTCCGTACATACACATCATTGTGTGGAAAACATGGAGAAAAATTGTGTTCCTTAATCTGATACAAATATGTGTTAACTTACAGGATGGCTAAATGAAAAATAAATTGGTGGGCTAAAGACTTTCATTAATTTTTCTTCAAAATTAACTTTAAAAAAATTATAAACACACATAATAGACTGACATGAATAAGTTTAAATACAATGGGATTGCAAAACAATCATAAATGCCTCAGTGGCTTAATATATAAGTTCGTTCTGAAGATTTACATGATGGAGTGGGAGATGAATGAAACCGTTAGAAGGTTATTCTCAAGAGAAAAGACAGAAGCTCGTCGATAAGTTTGTTTTTTAAGATAACTTATCTTATGCATCATGGTTGAAAACAATTGCACGCATGAATATGAGGATGTAAACAGTGCCATATACTTTTGGGCATGATTTACCAAGTTTGGAAATGTTGATATTGGCATGAGCTTATAAAAATACAGTTTTGTTGTGTTTAATAAAGTCTACTTCACACATCAACACATTTTAATTAGTCATACTGCGGTTCGGATTGAACACACCGGTGGGCCGTAGTTTGCCCATACATGAGCTAGACGATACAATAGGGCCTATGTTTTAATTAATATGTGCTATTTATTTTTGTTCGTTTAATGGTTCAAATACAGTCTAATTTTCATTGAAAGAGCCTTAATTGTCATATGTAACGTTACAATATCTAGTATCACATTTTCATACGTCAAGTCATTTGATCTGCAGCTGTTACTATTGATATATATTATCGACACACCTATGATGTCACTAATAAAATAGTAAAAATTTTATCAGTTTTGGCCACAGTAAAATATATTTATGTTTTCTAACATACTCTTTCTATGAAAATTGGACTGTAAGGAACCAACCTCTCCTATTTACGTCAGACTCCTCGTTTCACATATGCCTACCTTTCTAATTATTTTCCTCTTCAATTAATTAACACCCATTTGATAATTAAAATACAGTGTGCCCCCCTAAAAAATGTGTAATAACTTTGAAAATTCCAATGTTATAAAAAAAGCTTATAAAGTTGAATTTGCAATATTTTTTTACACACACATAAAAAACTCCCTCTCATTACTTTTTTTTGTTTCATCCCTTCGTCGTGATTTTTTTCTCTTTGCCCTCCCAGTCATCGAAGTGACGGTGGGAGATTTAACAGCTCCTCTCCACTAAGTGGAGGGACAGCTTGGGACATTAATAATCACCGCACCTTTTTTTTTTAAGGCCGCCTTCCCAATACTTTACACTACTTTATCACCGAACTGTTGGCATGACAAACATTCCTAGCAACTGCGTTTACCTACGACTCGGTTCACACACAAGGATGAAACTGGTTCAGGCTATGTTGATCGGAAAGGGCCACGGCCCACCCAAATACCTGTTGAGGTGGCCGGGGAAGAGGGGGGCTACCTTGCAATTTGTTAAAAAATAAAGAGAGAAAAAAATAGGACCCCCAGCTCACCCGCATTTTGTATGGCGATATTTCTGGGCCGCCCTTGTCAGGTTGTGTTGCTTCAAAGGATGTTGGCCATTGTTCTCTAATGGCTGTTGCTCTAATAGTATTGTCAGATCTTTTTAAACTGAAACTATGAAGAGGGGTTGGGGTTGGGGGAACTTTCTCCTTACCATTATTCTCACGTACTTGTTTATTATGTGAAATAAAGTGGGTTTAAGGACCGGCTACACGAAGCCAAACTGCACTGCATTTTTCCGATGGAATGCTATCCATGTTTTTAAATGCAAGTGGCTACACGCGTCCGCAACGCACCGCACCGCAACAGAGCGGAAGAATCGTCGAGAGAGCATTGCTCGGTGCGGACCGTGTGTGTCCACCTACCACCGGAAATAAATGTTCGGGAACTTCAAAACGGCATTTCTTTCACAGCCGTGTCACGTGTGACGCTGTAGTCATTGTTTCCAACATTACGTACAACATAAACAATATTATATAACCCGCCTCGGTGGCGTAGTTGGCTAACGCGCGAGTCGTGTTGAGCTCGACCGCCGAGGACGGGGAGATCAAGGTTCAAATCTCGGTCGGGTGAACTGGGGGTGGTTTTCCCTAAAAGGTTTTCCACTCTCCCTCCACGTAAATTGCGGGTTCACTTCCTCTAATTCAACCTTCCTAATTCCTAATCCATTAGAGTAATTAGTACTTAAAGCGTATAACCCGAACGGGTAGAAAGACGCGGTGCTAAATATTATTAAATTATTAATCTTATATACAACTTATTGAACAACAAACATTCTTCTTAATTATTAGCTAACTTAAAACTTCATTCTTTGTAATTAATAACTAGCTTAATTTTATGAAAATAGGTGAAAAACTATGCAAGTAAATATAAAAATATAAACTTATTTTATAATAGAACTCACTCTATAAATAATATAAAAAATTGTTTTTTAACTACAATAATTTTACGCTTGGTTTAATAAAGTGCGGTGTGGTACGGCAGACACGGCTACGAGCCTAGGGGGTCCTGGGTTCGACCCCTGGCTGGCTCCTTGGGTATTTTTCCCGAAAAGAGAACTATCCAAAGGGTCACCAGGGTTTGGTTAGTTAGGCTGTGTTTCCCCTGGTTCCAACCCTCATACTCACTATCACCCTCATACCCACTATCACCATCACCATCATCTCATCTGGACATGGAAATATCCTCCACGGAAAGGATGTACGATTAGTACATTCGGGCGTCCTCTGTAGTACTGTACATTAGTACTGGCTCGTATTTCCACTATTGGGCTACAGGTTATGCAGACCAGACTCGCAATATTATCATTAATTTAGTAGGGTTATAAAAGGGATGAGATTTTTTCCAAACTATTTTTTCTGTAAACATACATAACATTTTACTGTATTATTTATATTATTTCATATTGTAGACAGAATAAAAGCGACAGTTGTAAATCACATGCCCTTAGGTTTAAATATATTAAAATTGTTTTAGTAGCTTTTATAACTGTAAAAAAAAGTTACTTAAAAGTAACAGTTGTTTTAAAATATAAATAATAATAACATTACTAGTTTTTTTGTTTTTTCTGAAATACTTATGTTTTTGAAAAATTAATATATATTGTTGCTTACGTACGCCATGGATTAGGGAACACTGTTACAGAAAAATACATCTTTGTCCATCAAAGAGAATAAGTATCAAATTCATTTTCAAAGACCTGAATTAAAATATATAATATATATTTGCTTATATTTCAGAAAATATAGGTTTTATAAAAATATATTCCAAATAAAAGATTTGTATTTTTAGTAGTACTACAAATTTACAATGATCAGTTATTTAATATATCAAATAGTTGCGAAAAAATTATGAAAATTGGAAATATCCGCTAGAACACTCGGAAGTCATTTTCATGGGAAAATGAAAACTGCCATTTTGTTTGTAATGTAATATAGTGAAAAAGAATTTTATTAATAATCTTTGGAGAGGAGGATCCTTATAAAAATCTAAGATAGTTTTAGTCTGATCAGTAAAATAGTTTCGTATCCACACCAAATACTAGACACACAGACAAACGGCATCTTAAAAAAAATCCTGTTTGGTGGGTCATGAAAAGTCAAGATCCATCAAAAAATCGATTTTTTTTTCTATACAAACAAGATTGTTTATAAGTATTGATCTGGTTGGTTTAAAAATTTCATGTTAAGAGCGTGCATCCCATGCAAATCAACTTTGTGATACAGGCGGCTGGAAATCGTAAATTTACGCCAACACTATTGCACGTGGATCATTTCTGATTAAACATTAATGGAGATAAAGAGTTAATAGATGTTATTAATACAGAACATTGTTGAAATATTAAACTATATTTGGATACAAACTGCAGGGAAAAGGCTGTCTTCACAGATAAGCACTGTGCACAAATCTTCATTCTGTCATAATAAGAACATACTGTAATTATTAACAAGAAACTTTGTAGCTTTGTCCCCCATCGTCACCGCGGAAAATGTCGAGTAATCATTCAAATACGAATGTACTGCACACATTTCTGACAAATCGTAGGTATTTTATTTTCTCTTTTAATACTATACCTCTTGAGCGCGCACACAAACGCATGTGCGAGCCTGATATTATGATGAACGCTCTTAAATAGTATTTTTTTTCTTTCTTTTAATGTTGTGTGTAACTCCTGTTCAATCATCAAGGCTGTGACCAGTCATACCTTTCTTCATTGCGGGTTGCCTAATTCAAATGAATTTGCTGACATTGAACCTGGAAGTCTTTCAAATGAGCGGGCAGGACTACAGTAGCCCTATGGCCTCTTTGGTGCTGACTGACAACTTTGAAAAGTTACCAGACCAAATTATGTATCCCTACGTCGAACCATATTCTATGTGTTTAGCGGCTGTCACTTCTGACTGTCAAAATTTAGGTATATACTACCTACTACACAAGCTACTGTACACAAGCATATATAGCATACTTTTTATTTTACCACCACGTCTTACTATCCGTTCGGGTTATACGCTTATGTACTAATTAAGTTAATGGTTTTAGGGATTAGGAAACTTATTCTTATAAAAAGTGTACCCACATTTGTGTGGAAGAAGAGTGGAAAACCATTTAGGAAAACCCATCCTCAGTACACCCGACCAAGAGACTAAACTCTTGCTCCCCGTCATCAGAAATCTTAGTCTACTGCGAGAGGAACGTGTCAGACCGCGCGGCCTTCGAATCTGGTGAAATTGGTATTAAGAACGTTTGTTAACTCTTATATAAATCCGACACCTTAGCTCAGTCTGTAGCGTGAGATAAGGGCCCCGGGTTCGATTCCTGGCATGGCCGAAAATTTATGGTTGGTGAAAATATGGGTTTACTTTTTTTAATTGATAAATTAAAGGCCGGCGACTGGATGTTGTGCTTGTCCTAGTCTTAAGATATATTATAAGCCATATGAAGCTAGGACAGGCCTAGCAAGCCGGTAGTGGAAAAAATATACGGCTTGAATAAAAAAAAACCAAACCCTTCCTTCACCTCTGACAAGACGTGTATTAATCACGACTTGTGAATGTGTGGGTTGCCAGGCCTCCACCGTGGTTCGGATCCCACGTTAAGCTGTAGGTCCTCCATTTCATCTCACAATCATCTTACCATTACACGTTAGCGTAAAGGCATATAACCCGAACGGGTAGTAAGATGTGGTGTGGTGTGTGTTAAGGTGTGGTGGTAATAATAATAATAATAATAAAAACTGACCCAGACCACAGGCTGGAGACAGTAATGGGTGTCGATATACGGTCCTTCGTATGGAGCTCACTCCACCCAAGTGTATGTATCTCAAACACCCACACCACGTGAAACCGCCCCCTTAAGCCCAGGGTGTCGGAAAGTGGCTGATGAATCTGTCGTGGGAGGACCTCGCTGGACCAGCCGACAAGATTCACGGCTGGAGATTCTATTCACACATTTTCTCCTTTATTTTGCTCTCCTTCTCCACTTTCCCTTCGCCCACAGGAAGAGCAGCTTTTGTTGTGTTTAGTGTTCAATTTACTGTGAGGTTTCTAAAAGTGATTCTCCACGGCTCCCGCCGAGAGAGAGAGACTTTAACGCCAGATCTAACAACCAACTATCTCGGATAGAGAAGATTTTGAAAACATTCACCAGACTGGGAATCAGCAATATTTTTTGATCCATGATCGACTTACAAAATTATCAAAGGTTCTATGATCTCCCCTTTTTTTTCCTCCACTAGCCTATAATTTCAATTCTTTATTTTTTTTCATTTATAAAACCTTATAAATATAACTTAGTTATCTTACCTCTAATACGTTTGTCCCCACCTTTATATACAAATAGAGTGGATAAAATATATATTTTTTGTTTACTGAAATATTTGAGTTTTTTCTAAAAATTTTGGCTAGACTCAAATATTTTTTAATGTATTTGATATATCTGCGAGCTCAAAAGACTCAAAAGATCGACTTTTAATGATGAAGTTTTATTACGTGATCGTGATCTAATTAAAATTGAAGTAAGACCAATCAGATGCCAAACCCTGCTTTAGACCATAATACAAAATAAAGTCCATACGTTTTTATTTATTTTTTACCAAAGTAAATAAAAAATCCATCAGTAGATTGATTTAGTTTAATTTGGGTACACATTGTAATCTCGAACGTTCTTGAATGTTCGTCCTGAGCATCGCGGATTGTGTTCCTTAAATTGCAAAATGACACCTGGACAAGGGAACTAAATTCGGGACCTTTAGCTTAGATGTGGCAATCATCAAATATGATAGCTTTGCTCTTTAATACGTAATTTATTTTGTACAAAAATCTAAATAATTTTTGTATGAAAATTGTAAAAATACGGATCATACGATTCCTGTTCAGCTCAGCAGTGGAGTATTAACACTTAGTCAAATGCGTTGGGTTTGATTCCCTTGTATAGGTGTCACTTTTCGGCTATATTTAATTTAAAGCTTATTTGTCAACGGTAATTTTTTATGTGTATAACGATACCGGTTTATGTGATGATGATGATAATGCTGATGTGGAACCGAGTATGCACCATTGTTGGGCATCATTTATAGCAATACCGGTTTTTATGATGATGACGACACGTGCATGATGGGTACGACACACGGGTATGACGATCTGATTTGACGTGTATTTCTATCTGTGGGATTATTTATTGGTTTATTGTTTAAATTAGTATAGATTTAACATTGTACACAATTTATTTTATTAATTGCACTCCGATATTGTAAATTTAATATTAAAATTGTTTTTTTTTTTTTGTTTTTTTCATTTACGAATTGACGAGGAGAACCAGAGATAGTGCTATTAGAAACTGTGATTTTCTATTTTACTTTAATTATGTGTGATATTATTATGTTCTGTTTTCATTTATACGCACAATCTGCTTATATATGACCTGGCCCTTGCTTCTTGGACCCCTTGTCACCAGTGTTAAAACTAATAGAACTCCTGGCAACCTGGTGTTGCAAAGGCTAGCTTCCCATTGTGTAAAGGCAGCCAGCACATCACCTGATTTTAAATAGAACGAAGGGAGTTTTTTTTTAAGAAAGGAAGTTTTAAAACTTATTATATTGAAATTACTTCTGAAAACGCCTAATCCTCCATGGATGAAGTATTAAAAGGAAAATTTACATACGGATCTTTAAAGAAAAATACCATTCATCCATGACTTTTTATTATATGAGAGGGGTCCAAAACAGTCCCATTATATGCGTTTTATTCGATAGAAGTTTATAATTTTTACTTTACTTTACATATATTACTGATTCTAGCCTGTAATTTTTTTTTTGTTTTATTCAAGCCATATATTTTCCACTAACAGCTAGCCAAGCGTGTCATAGCATCATATGGCTTATAATCAAACTTAAGACTAAGACAGGCACAACATTCTATCCCAGGATGTTAGTTTATCAATGTGAAAGGGTAACCCACATTTCACCAATGATACAATTTTCGGTCATGCCAGGAATTGAACCCGGGACCAGTGGTTTATACGCCACTGATTGAGCTAAGGTTTTTATTCACAGAGAAAAAAAGAAAGACATACAGTTAATAGGACTATAAAGGGGATTCCCGGGCTTAACCACTAAACTTTGGGAAGTGGTAGTGGATCAAAAACCTAGCTCAAAATGTACTTTGGAGATTTGATCGTTTTCGCTTCCTTTTCCCGCAAACAATAAAAAAAACCAAATTACAACAAAATAGGTTTTAAATAAAATACATTATTTATTTATTTTGATCAAATTGATGGCCTCCAGCCTGGAGACAAGCAGTGGACCTATTAATGACAGAACGAGGGGCCGACATAAATTGTACGACTGTTGTTTCTTCGCAAGCTTGCGTCATTCTTTGTCGTAATGATCTAAAGTCATTAACAGACACTTCATACACTTTTTACTTGAGAGCTCCCCGTACAAAAAACATATATAATGGCGTTAAATCGGGTGAACGGTGAGGCCAAGCCACAGGTCCAGCACGACTGATCCATCTTCCAGGAAAATTAATACTAAGCCATTACCGAGGACCTCTGCGGAAAAACGTGTTTTTATTTAGTTTTTTGTTGTTTGTGCGAAAAGGAAGCTAAAACGAGCTAATCTCTCAATTAAATTTTGAATTAGTTTTTTGATCCACTACTACTTCCCAAAGTTTAATCGCTTAACCCGGGAACATCCTGTATATTAATATAATAAAGAGTCTGCCTGTTACGAGCATTTCACGATACATACCGCATTCAGCAGTCCGAAATTTTAAAACTAATAGTCCATGTGCTTCTGGAAACCGGAATTTTACAATTTTGATTATATATTTTTTTTAATTAATTAAAAATTGAGTCGAATAAAATAAAAAGTTTTTGTTTCAGTGTGTTTGAAGCAAAGCGTCGCCCGGGTTAGCCATGTAATGTATCGCGAGCAGAGCCAGGCATTTATGATAGTGTATGGTAAAATATATTATGTATCTTTCCGCGAGAAGACTATTAACTACTTTTTAAAACGATTTTATTTATAATGCAATAGGTTATACATACGAGTATTTAGACATATTATATCAAGAAAAGAAACAATTATTATTGTCGGTTTATAAAAGTTACTCATAGCATAACAATAACGCAAAGTTTTATCTAAATAAAATTAGTGTTGCTTCTGTCAAGGCCATGCTTTAAAAAACTAGCTACAATTTAACAGTAAAACTGATTCAGATGCAAGTTTTAAATTGATTTAGAAAATTAACTCAAATTAGTGCGTTATTAATTTTTTTAAATAAAACATCATCGAGATTGAATGTTATCTTTAAAAACGCGATTATCGGTAGGTCTATTTTATTTGAATTGATCTCCTTTACTGAATATTCATTATTACTTATTCTAGAATAAATTACAAATTATGAAAATAAATTCAGAAAATGACACGTTGAGCATTGAAACGTCTTTTGAAGGGCGGGTTTCAGCATTTTATGGATTTTGTTTTAACATTTATTTTAGTTACACATTAATTTGAGATATAATTTAAAAACTCGAGTCACGCATCAGTATGATGTAAGATTACTATATATCTAATGACGTTTAAATATATCATTCTAGTTTTAAGAGCATAAAATAGTATACATCACATAGATAAAACCTAGTATTTGAAAATTTGTGCCTTGTGTTATTCAAACTAAACACTTTTGTTTGAATTTCATAATATTAGAGGTAGATTTTCCTCACTTTTCTATCAATAAATCAATTTAGAAATAAAATTAAATGGCCCGTAAAAGCTTAAACTACTCGTTAAAAAGCAAAGATAAAAATACGTTGAATCACATCAAACTCATGAGACGTATTGTAAAAGTTAACTGGGTCATTCTGAAGAGATTCTTGTGATCTGAAACAAAATCTAGAGATGTCTAGACTAAATTGTGTTTCAAGCTATGACCGTTTATGTCAGGGATCTTCAAACTTTGTTTTTTTGTCCAAGAGCCAAAGTTTCTGTCCCTTGTTGGTTCGTGGGCAGCAATATTGTACCGATAATATTAGAATTGAATGACTATTAAAATACTTGTATCAGCTCATTCTTATACTCACAATAGGGATTAGGATTTCCCGTGAACTATGTTATCTGTTGTTTCATAGTAGGGGGTAGCCGGTTAAAAGTACATTTGTGTAAAAACACAATATTATTCATTGCGCAAAAGGCAAAACAAATATATATATATATATATATAATAAAATAACGTAAAATTCGTAAATAAAATAATTATTTAGTTTATTAGTTGATTATGTAAAATATATATTATCTGTATTTGTCATAATTTTTTTCCTTCATTTTTTTAAAATATTGTTCATGAGCCAACGGGTTGAAAGTGGCCCGCGGGCCGCAGGTTGAATTCCTCAAATGGATGTGATGTTGTTATGTAAATGGACTTAGGTTTGTCTTGCCGTGAAGTGTCGGTGTGTATGAAGTTGTTAATAGGCCTAGTGGGCAGGCAAGATATAACCTCACCTGCTAACTCGGACTACCACCCAGGCGCGCTTCAACGTAGGAAGGGGTGGAGGAGGGCGGAGGGGGACAAGGAACAACTAAAAACAAGGGTTGCTTCGAAGAAACCACTTCGGTCCGGCTTCGATTACTTAAAATCATTAGACGAAATAGATTATAGAGTATACTAAATAAGACCTATTAAACTACGGATATAATATTCCCGATATATTTACAAATTATACTCTTGTATTAATACTCGCTTTGCTCGCTAAGGGCTCCAACCCAAACCCCCGGAGAGCTTTCTTTGCAAGTGGATGTAAACTAATGTAATTCCAGAGCTGTTTTTTGATAGGTCTTACCATTTAGCCACAAGAGCCCTCCAAAGAAAGGTCCGCGCCGACTTTAGAGTTGCTCCGACATTTTGAATTGTTTTTCGGCGGCTAAAGATTAATTTTTTTTTAACTTTTTGGATTTTTCCCGTTGGTTAAAGGATAAAAAGCTATAAGTTTGCCAAATTTAAAGTTTCTAGCTCATCTGAGAGTGGGTAAACATTAATGTCAGTGAGTGAGTCAGCCATGTAGTATAGTAATAGTTGTAGACCTCGTTGGTCTTGGGATAAAGTGATCGCCTCAGGACCAGGTTCATGGGTTCAAACCTAGCCAGGGTTCGACGGATATTTCTTGAACAATAAAAACTCGTAGCACAGATTCCTTCTGAGAGAAAGTAAAGCCATCGGTCCCATGTCAATATTGACATGTAAAAGAACCCTGGAATGTATATGAAAATACCTTTCCCGGTAAAATTGATAGGAACTTTCAAGCTCGCTCATAGAAATTATCATGTGCTGATATAATTAGTCTGTTTTGAAAATGACTTAAAGAATATATTTGTCTTTTAGGGCTATACCATTTGATACTAAAATTTAAAAGCAAGAAACCCTTAATGTCAATAAGGCCTGGATAAAATTTTGTACGCAGCGTTTGGATAAAAGTATGCCTCCGCTTCCCACTTCCCCTCACAGAGACTTTTTCCAAAGAATCATTTTAATTGATCTCCCTTTCCACCAAATGAAATTTCAAAAAGAATGAAACCTATATTAGATTGTTTTCACTTATGGTCCATTGAAATATTTTTATTAAGGAATAGTACCTTGATGGGAGGTAATTTACTAATTAATGTGTATGTAATGGTAACAACACCATAGTTAATAATTATTATAATCGTATTTCTAGGTTTTCAGATGCATAGCAAAATCTTTTGCACTTTTCGGCCACAAGTGCCTACAAAGTCGATATTTCAATGTACTGCTTTAAAAAATGAGTTTACAATTATTATTTTTTTGTCTTAGTTTCATAACGATGTGACTAGTAATGACCAAGTATATGACTTAATTCCATATTATTATTATTAGCACCGCGTCTTACTGCCCGTTCGGGTTATACGCACTTATGCTAATGTGTAATTGTAGGGCGAGTGTGAGATTAAATGGAGGACCTACAGTTCAACGTGGAATCCGAACCACGGTGGAGGCCTGGCATTCCTCACATTAACAAGATGTCTTGTCAGAGGTGAAGGAAGGGTTTGTAATCAGATAAATCTTTGCCGGGACCGAGGATTGAGCCCCGGCCGCCAGCATAGAAGTCTGACACCTTACCCCTAGACCGCCAGGTCCCCAATTTCATATTATTTATACTGTCTCGCTTTTATAGATTTGAAGGCACATGTTCTTAGGGATTAGTGTAAAACCAAACTTGAGTATTATTATTTACAGCTTATTTTTTTAAATAATGGGAAAACCCTCTTACCCCTACATTCAAGTCAATGCAGGGATTTGAATCAATTACAGCTGTAATCTGAGTAACCATCCCCAAAGCACGTGCACTAGCTGTTTAACAAAATATAAGTTTCAGAATTATATTATTTACCAACAATAGAACCACTCGGCAGTAATATTGTCCTAAATTTGGGTGAGTAGATAAGGGAGGTCTTGCACGTTTGCAAACGTCAGTTGAGAGGTGTTGTTGTAACAGTGGCATAAGTCTCACTTTTGACTCTATTTATATAGTTAAAACATTTTACATAATGTGAGTTTTAAATGAAGCAGATTTTGATTATATGCATAGCTCCTTGCAGCATTTGATAGTATTAAATAATGTACACCCTGTTCAGCCTGAAAGGTACAGTCTCAACTTGATGGATTCCACTATGACCTTGACTAAGTACAGTAACCCCATGGCTTCTTTGGTGCTGACTGACCGCTCACAGCTGACTTCTGACAGTCAACATTTAGGTATGTACCTAAATTTTGACAGTCAGAAGTGACAGTTGCTAAACACATGTTTTTTCAGATCATATGGTTCGGCGTAGGAATACATAATTTGGTCTGATAACTTTTCAAAGCTGTCAGCTGTCAGTCGGCACCAAGTAAGTCATGGGGCTACTGTACCAGTGCATAATTACTAATTAGTACATATCGTGGACACACAATTTTCTCGCGTAATCTTTCCTGTCAAGTGTTTTTGTTTCTTGGACAACTTCACTGGGTATACTGGTAGGAGAAAAACAATCTGTTTTCACACTTTTAGAGGAGATTTTAAAAAAATTAATAGATTAACAAATCTCCTAACAAGTAGAAAAAGTAGTAGTTGTTGAACTTGTGTAGTTGAATTTGTTTTAAACAATATAATACATAACTTTGTCGCAACCTGAAGCTTCCCAATAGAAGAAGAAAATGGCACACAAGTAAGTGTATTTATGACCGGAAGGTTGGTCGTTCATTCATAAAAATGTCGGCGCCAAGTTAGTTATTTTCGCTTCGTAGAACTCTTCAACATGTTTCTGTTGTACTTACAGACAATAACTTAACCCCCCCCCCCCTCGTTTTTCTCCCCTTTTAACTGTGTGAAATGCGTGTGGTTCACCGAAGAAAGCTATATCATAAACAGGCGAGTATTTCAGATCAGTTTACCTGGTATACTCTATGGTTTTATGACACTATTTACTGTTATTTGGCAAGCATCGATGAACAAAATAAGTTGTGTGTTTTCGTCTTCTCTAGATGAGTTTTTCGGTGGGTTATTTTTGAAACGATTCACATGGCAGGTTCTTTGTATGGCTGAACCTTGGGCTGATGTTTCCCATGGTTATGGCTAAAGGCATAAAAGCTGCCTTTCACGGACAATATGGGCTTACCTGTTGACAATTTGAAAATTAGGGCGGGATTTGGTCTGGGTGGGCCTGGTTTAAAACACCTATCACTTTAAATAGTATATATTTTGCTTGCTGATTCATACGTATCTTATTTTCTGTGATTTGACTAAAATACTAGTTTATAACTGCTATAGAATATCTGGGATCAGTTTCCAGTGTAATCTGAAGATGCATAGCTTTTGAGTACTAATTTTAATATTTTTTTTAGCACCGCGTCTTACTACCCGTTTGGGTTATACGCACTTAAGCTAATGTGTAATGTTAGGGTGATTGTGATATGAAAATTGAGGACCTACAGTTTAACGTGGGATCCGAACCACGGTGGAGGCCTGAACATTCCACACATTCACAAGTTGTGATTAATACATGTCTTGTCAGAAGTGAAGGAAGGGTTTGGTTATCAAATAAATCTGTTCCGGGTCCGAGAATTGAACCCCGTACCCTCAGCACAGAATTCTGACACCTTACCCCTAGACCGCTAGGTCACTTATATGAAAAATTTTGAAATATTAAATGGTATTTGGATAAAAACTGAATTTAAATGGCAGTTTTCAACCATTTTATAATGTCTTCACAGATAATCATTTTACACTAATCTTCATTCTGTCATAACAGGGACATACTGTAGTTATTAACAATAAACTTTGTCGCTTTGTCCCCCATCGTCACCGCGGGAAATTTCGAGTAAACACTCAAATTACGAATGCACTGCATACATTTCTGGCATATCGTAGGTGTTTTCTTTTTCCTTTTAGTCCCATAATACCTCGCGCGAGCCGGGAACCGAGTTGGGCCTGCTATGACGAGGGCTCTTAAGGTGGGGGGTGTAGGGAAGCCGAGCTAAGGGCAGTATTTTTGCATTTTTATAATAAAACTTTTTTTTGTCAAAACAAATAGATTATTTCTCCGGTATAAACATAGTTTAATTTGCTTCACATAGTGATATCAACAGTTGTTGAATATATCTCGTGAGAATAGCGGCATTAGATAAACTTTTTAAATGAAGAGAAAAAGCTGTCATTAAACTTCAGGACACTCTTGACAGATATTCAAAAACTGTTGATATCACCGTGTAAAGAAAATTATACTCTTAATCTATACTGAAGCATTTTTCTTTTTTGCCAAAAAATGTTTTGCTATAAAATCTGCAAAAAAATAAAAAAAACATTACCTTAACTCGCAATCCCTACTTCCCCACCTTGATGATATGTGATGACGTCACAGTGTGTGTGGAGGAGGGAGGGGCGGGGTATGGTGTGAGAAACAAGAGGGAGGAGGCACAGTATTAATCAACGTCACGTCACACCGAGCCGCGGGATCTCCAACATTTTAATGACGACACTCACCGTCCGGTAACTCGAATGGAGGTAAACTAGAACACCTCAACAACGATATTTTAATAACACCTTTTCCCCCGGTTAGGTGTGAGTGTCTCAAGTTGTTATCAGTCATTTAAACCCAAGGCCATAGCCAGCCAGTAATTTCAGGGTGAGGGGGGGGGGGGTAAATTGGCGCGCACATCCCTNGGGGGGGGGGGTAAATTGGCGCGCACATCCCTCATTTGACAGAGGCTAGGAAAAAAATTCAAAGTGTTAAACAGTTCTGCTATCTGAAATGTTTTTTAATGGCGACATAACACCATAACTGCCGAAGGATGGACAACATTCTGACTATAACACCTCTAGAAGCTCTCCAAAGTGTTTTTTACAGTTACACAGCCCTCTAATTTGTACTTGTACATTAATTTTGATAGTGTTTGAATCATAAAATTAATAAAGCCATATATATTTTGTTTATAAAATTTCCGAGGGGGTTTGAACCCTCAAACCCCCCTCGCCCTGACTACGGCCTTGTTTAAACCAGTTGATATAAGAGAGAAGAGAGTTTATCTACGAAGTGAAACATGATTGGTTTGTATTAAGGTGGGAATGTCGGGGAAGTGGGAAAAGGAAAAGTGCTTTTTTATAGCATAACATTTATCAGGCCAAAATAAATAAGTAATTCTTCATTAGAAACATACAGATTAATGTTCTTCACATGGTGATATCAACAGTTGATGAATATCTGTCATGATCATAGCGGCATCAAATTAGACTTTTTTTTAATGAAGATAAGAAGTTATCATTAAATTTTAGAACATATCTTGAGAGATATTTAACAACTATTGATATCATCATGTGAAGAAAATTAAACTTTATATTTGTATGTAAGCAGTATGTTATTTATTTTGACAAAATAAAGTTTTGCAATAAAAACTGCTAAACATATACCCTTTCTTCGTTCCCTTCACTCCCATCACTCTAATCCATTCCACTATAGGAGGGGTGATAGTTGACGGCTAGCCAAAGCTACCAGATCTACTCTAATGTGTCCAAACCATATGATTTGTAAGACCATAATATATTGATTTGTCACTGTTGGGCAGTCAAAACTTTCACAACAAACAATTTTGTTTTTGATTATGTTTTTCTTCTACCAGTTTTTTTTTGGGGCATTTAACGCCACTCCTATGACGAATGGACTATAACTCTGCTTACTCTGTAACACTTCCCGACACGATACTGGCCACACGCTTATAGTATGTCACTAATAGCTATTGTTAGGTGCGCCAAAATTCGACTCGAAATAAGATCGAAAATATGATCAGAGACAATTTGTTTCTAGATGGTATTTTAACGATGTTGTCTACCTAGAGATGACTTAAGTTATTTTGGAAGTTGGTTGCCTCTTAGCTTGACGCAACTACAGTAGCCCCATTGACAGCTCACAGCTTACGGCTTTGAAAAGTTACCAGACCAAATTATGTATCCCTACGCCTAACCATACAATCTGCAAAAACATGTGTTTAGCAACTGTCACTTTTGGCAGTCAAAATTTAGGTATATACCTAAATGTTGACTGTTAGAAATCAGCTGTGAGCTGTCAGTCAGCACCAAAGCAGTCATGGGGCTACTGTATGCAGTGTAAGCACTATCACACTTAGACGCCAATGTACAAAATAGAAAGAGAGAGGGAAGAAAATGAGCAGTTCACCCTGACAGGGCTCTTGTGTATCTACTGATAACACTTCCCCTCTTCCTCCAACGAGTTTACATATTCATTTTAATCTTTGCTCCTTGAAAACATTAACTTGCTTTAATTTTACCTTTTACTTGTTTATATCCTAAATAGACATATCCTTCCAAGGACTTTTTTAATCTGCGTCCTGGCAGGACACCTCCTCCAGGACATTTTCGTGACCAAGACAAATAGCCTTATTTTTTTTGATGATTTATAAAAAATACGTTTACAAAAAAAACTACTTCTAGATTTAAAAAAAAAGAGAGTGTATAATGTTGTGGTACTGTAAGACTATTTTTGGAATTATTTATGATTTTTGTTTGAACGTTTTATCTTTAAAATTTGATTAATAAAACGTAAATTCATTAACCGAAGAAATCCTCTCTTGACTTGTCGTGTCGTCACAGGTACGCAACGTCCTTAAAAACATTCATAATTAAAATTGTTCGAAGTGTGATACTAAAGGTTGGATTATATGTTTAATGAACCAAAATAAATAATTTTTTCAAGCTTTAATTTGGAACTTTGAAAATCCATCGAACTTATTGTTTGGCGAGGTTCAAGTATTTCGCCCGGTTGGTTTTCTAGCTACTATTAAACTTGCGATATAAGGTCATTTTACGTAAGAGTTCTACAACTTAGACGTATGCTTGAGCGCGCGCATGCGCGTGTGTGGTCTCACCTCGGGGATTCTTAACCAGGCATGCCACCTCCCAAAAATATAAATGTCCATATAACCTCTCTCTGATATGATTTGCTGGATGTAGTAAAGTATTTAGATGAGTATTGTCTTTCATGGACTAGGTTATAACTACTTTCTTTTCTCTTTTAATGGTTTATGTATTTTCTTTTAGCTATTAAATTAAAATATTGGATTAGGATTATCAGAAAAGTTATTTTAAAATAGTATTCGTTTCATTGTAATTTTAATCCTGCTTCGGTGGCTGCATGGTCTAACGCGCTACTCTTGTAGTATGCTAGACTGCCGATGATGGGGAGAGTGAGGTTAGAATCTCGGTCGGGTTTATTGAGGGTGGTTTTTCCAAAGTGGTTTTTACTCTCCCTCCACGAAAATGTGGGTACACTTCCTATAAATATAACCTTCCTAATCCATAAAACGATATTTAAATTATTGGTAAGATATTTTATCAAATGAAACAAACGCGAAAGAAAAGTATTACTTCCACGGTTCTCTAAGCTAATATTCTCGTTCTTAGAGATCCAAGAATAAATCGTGTTAGTTTACTGACATTAGCTTTTGATTTCTACCTTACAACAAATCTATATAATTATTTTAAGAGCCCGTCTCACCACACGGGTAACTTACGTAGATAATACTGTTTGACCCAAGCGTTCCAACGCTACGTCTTTATTAGAAAATAGTGAAATTGAAACCATGAAAGCCATTTTACCATAATTTACAAAAACAAAGTTGAATTGGAAAATGTTCTTAGTTTTAATATAATAATTTTCTATTTCCCGATTGAACTGTAGTTAGGTGAACAGTGCACCCAAAAAACTCACGTTGGTATGATTTTTTTTGTTCGAGCATATTCGTGTATTTAGTCCCCTGATTAATCGGTCATTAAATGGGCTCTTAACGAGTTGTTTCAGTGCTGGTGAAACGTGTTTAGTATTCCTTGAAAGTGTTAATTATTTATAATAACATTAGGTATTTTTAAAATTATTTATAAATATTAGGCTCGGTGAGGATATATTTGTAGGTAAGAATACACGGCTACTAATGTAATTCCTAATTATTTTATTAATTATGACTAATATACATTAATACTTGGCAAAACAGATCTTTTTCTGTGTCTAAAAGTGAATTGTTTATTTATCACATAATTTTTTGTTTGTTTTTCTATGCTATGAAGTTAAATAAATATATGACCATATATTAAATAACGAAATAGGAAATTTTCAAGAATCGAAATCAAGAAACGAAAAATCGAGGGTGAAGTTAAAAATTGTAATCGAGAAAAACCTGTATCGTCATATCTATATTTGTAATAAATATATTAAGACTTACAATTCTAAAAATATCATGAAAATAAACAGTAATATATTGTTATGTAACGTCTGTTTCCAGCTTCATACTACCATTTTTAATATATATTTAAATATAGGTTCCTAATGTGTGATCTAAGTAAAATAAAAAATCTATAAACTGTAATGTTAATGTTTTCTTAGAAAGCATCACCTTAAATAGTGAGAATTACCTTATTAAAAATACTGAGGTAATATATTTAAACATTTCATCATAAATATTATTATCGTTTACGAACTGTCGTCGTCAAATTTTAGCATCAATCTTAATTTGACTTCTAACCAAATTAAATCGAAACACGATTCTCAAGAAGTTAGCGTTTTATTACCATGACAGTTTAGAAGAGTGCTTGTAAATAAGATTCACTATTTAAAGGAAGGCACCCTTCAGTCGACGCCCACTTTGACCCGGCCATAAAATGAAAGTTGTAAATACATTTTCTCTTCGTTTCCTCAGATTTACAAGATGGTGTCTCTTGTAATGATATACAATTATTGCGTTTACTACTTAATACATGAAACCTAAAAACACGTTTAGTGTAATGCTAATAAATTTCAAGTAGACTTAATCCAACGCTCATTTAGTTGACAAGAAGGCAAGATTTTAACTGTACCAATTAAAATTAGTTAATTTCTTGTTTCTACCTGTGTTACTGTCTTTTATTTTATTTGTTTTCGTTTGATTTTCTCATGCTTTCCATGGCTACTATATATTTATCAACATACAATAATATTTTAGAAAATGTAATATAAATTATTAGTGTGATACTTTTAACACACACTTTCCTGAACCAGCAGATTGTATTTCAGCATGCGATTCACAAACCATTGTGGTTCAAATATCCAATTAAAGATGATATGGAAGGGAATGTGAGCTAAAATCAGTTTTTTTCCTTTTAGTTTTTATAGAAAAACAATGTTGGACAAACCAAATAAAATATTATTTTAGTAAACAAATTTGGTTTAATTTTCTACATGTATCATAAGCACAGTGCTATTTTATGGTGGTGGAGGGGAGGATGGGGTGGGGTGGGGGAATTCGTGGGGGAAAATTTGTCATCAAAAGAAAGAGAAAAAAAAAAGATTATCTCAAAATCGGCTTTTAAAAGTTTAGATTACAATTTGTAGTTAGACACTGTACAACATAAAAAAAAATTGTTAATTTCATTTTCCCATGAGAATGACTGGGATAGTACTGTACAGGAATGAAAATTACCACTTTTTACTTTCTCGCTATCTTACAGGTAGAGAAAATATTGTGATCGTCAAAAAAATCGAACTCAAGATTTTGATGAATCTTGACGTTTCATGACCCCCCGAATCCAAAAAAGTAATTTTTGGCTTTCCATCTGTCTGTCTGTACCTCCAACTAGAGTCTAAACTATTTTACCGATCGGGCTAAACCTTGGTATCTAGGGTTTTCATAGGGTTGCCCTGAGAGATTTTTGGAATTGGATATCGAACCCTAAAATTATGGGTAGTTTACTGGAGGGTAAAAAGAGAAAAAGTCGATTTTCTCAAAATCGGCTCTAACGTTTTTGATTAAATTTCATTTCTAAACATTTCTAAATATTCCAAGCAAAATGGCTTTCATTAATATTTTGGCAAAATTACTTTAAGGGTTTCGGTCTGTTGCGTAAATTATATTTTTTATAATATCTCCTAAAATATTTGAGATACGAAATTACTTATCTTTACAAATATGTAGGTCTCTTAATAATACAAATATTTTATACGAAGCATACATTTATAAAACCTATAACTTTCAAGATATACGTAAATATATCTTCTTTTTTTTAACTTTTCGAATACAAAAGGTAAAAGTATTGCGACCGCAAAAGAAAATCTAACCAGAAATGTTGATGGATGTCGACGTGTCAAGACCCCCCAAACCCTAAAAAGTGGTCTTTACAATGACGTCTGTCTGTGTGTGTCTGCTGAAACTTAAAATTAATAGTAGTTTAAGAAAGGGTGAAAAGAGAAAAAATCGATTTTCTCAAAATCTACTCTAATGATTTTGATTAAAATTCGTATCTATGCGTTGATTAGGCTTATGAATAAATGTTTTTTTAACTTAAAAATTAATTTTAGAGTACTTTACATAAGCAGAAACTTCTGTATCTCCGCAACTATTTGAGATACTAAATAACTTACCGTTGCAAAATTGTAGTACTATTAAAAATAAAAAACTTTTATATGAAATATATTTTTATAAATCCAACAGTCTGAGATATTGGCAAATATATTAATACAATTTTGTGATCTTTAGTTGTAAAGAGATACTACTGAAGTCTTGACGCAATAATTCTCCAATGCCATAGAGTAATTAAATATAAGTAAGTCTCAAAAGGTTTATGCTGTTTTTCCTTAAAACTCTTAGGAGAAAGGTTTGTACAAGAATGATCTATATCCATTTTAGACTCAATAGTCAATATTTACATTTTTTCTTTGTCAAAATTTATAAATGAGGAATTTAATAGCAATGCGATGGCATGAAGATTTGAAACACCTAATAAAATGTCGAAAATTTTAACCGGAAGTTGAAATTTTAATACAAAATATTGACTCTTGGGGACGCAACATTAATCTTTTTTTATCGGTCCAAACATACAAATGAGGACATTAATTCTTTAAAAACAAAATTATAAAATTTAAAACCGGGACCGAACATTGTAATAAAGTTATATTTTCATTAAAAATTGTGCTTTACATTTTGATTGAGCTTAAATTTATTGAAAAATACAATTTTTGCTATTTTAATTAATTCAATAAAATTAATTCAAAAACACTCAAATTAAATTAATAATAAATATCTCACTTGAGTAGCCCCATAGTTTAACGTGCTACTCTAGCAATAGACTAGCTTGCCAATTACGGAGAGATCAAGGTTCGAATCTTGGTCAGGTGTACTGAGGGTTTTTTTTTCTTTCTAAAATGGCTTTACACTTTCCCTCCACGCAAACATGGGTACACTTCCGAATCTCTGAACTACTAACGTAATTAGTATATGAGGGTTTAATCCGGACATGTAGTAAGACGCAATACTAAAAAATATATATAGAAATCAACCTATGGGTTATAAGACCAGGAAAATATTATATTTAGCGTCGCGATCAATAAAGTTTGAGGAAACATTGCCTTAGACCATGCTAACACCATAGCAGTTTGTTGTAAATTAACCACTCTAGGTTTTCTCTTTTTTGTTTTTATTGTTCGTTCCTAAACTATTAGGACATTGACGAGTGGACATACAACATTCAAAACAAGGTCATGTCCTACATGGAGCGTTCTTCCACAGTCCATCCGAACTAGTGTGTTCCGCCCCACTTACATAATGAAGGCGAGGTGATGTGTGTGTGTGTGTGTGTGTGTGTGCTCACCTAGGTAACATTATAGAGCAGCCTTGTTAATCACCAACGACTGGAAGTTTGCTCGAGAATTAGGAACCGTGGGGACTGACTGGTCGTTAGAAAGAGAGAGTCTGAACTTCTTAATTACAACGTTCCGAGTAAAACGATTTCTCGAATTAACATTTTAATTGAAATTATTTTATTCATTATTTAAGACATATAATTCTTTGAATAATTAATATTGGCACCCTCTAATAACAGCATTATCACTATGACGTTCTTGTATAAAACATTAGTGTAACTCATTTTATAGATAAGTTTTATTGTTATTATTACTATTATGTGTTATGTCACATGGCAAGCCCATTCATTTTGCCAGTGAACCAATTTGCCCTGTTCTCTGCTTCCTGCTTCTTTCCTTCCAGCCATCCAATTTCTGAATCCTCCTCCTTCCTAAACTCCTCTTCCCCTCAAGCTTTCCTTCTATGATGTCGTACAGAAGACAGTTCCTCCTAAGGATGTGTCCGACCCAGTTTGCTTTGTACCGAAGAATCACATCCAAGATGGTTCTCTTCTCACCCACTCTTCTTAGGACTAGTTCATGTGTACCCCTGTCTGTCCACCTGATCTTCTCAAGTCTTCTCCAGCAGCACATTTCAAAGTTCTCCAAGTATTTATTTTCCATCTTCCTAAGGAAAGTTAATACTTTCTAGTTCTGTCCAGTAAGTAATAACAAATAATTCAGGAGAATTTAAACCTCCAACTGTGGTCGAGTGGTCTGGGCTGCTGGAGTACAGGTAGGTCAGGGTTCCAAACCCAATATTACAGGCACGTATCCAGAATTTTCTTTCGGGAAGAAGGGTGGGGGAGGAACTCATTATTCAAATATTGTTTGACAACGACAGTAATATCAAGAATAAATAACATGGGGAGGAGGGTGGACGAATCTGACCTACACGTAGAGGAAAATATATCAAAATTCCGTGCAAAATTATATTGAAGTGAGTGCGTATAACCCGAATGGGTAGTAAGACCCGGTGGTAATAATAATAGTAGTAATAATAAAATAACATTAATTTTCTTAAAGAATCATAGGACAAAAATCCGTTCAGTGCATAAGTTTTATTTCTGTGTCTGTCCTCTAAAATTGGGTATGGAAGGTCGCCATGTGTTGTGGGTTGCATGTGTGTAACATACAGGCGGCAACATTCAGAACTAACTGTGACAACCCCCTTTGAGGGGGTTTGTTGGTCTTCAAGCCCTCCTCCACCTCTTAAGATACCCATTTCTTACGGCTTCTGCACGGTGTAAAACTCTTATGTGTATGAGAACCACGAGGAATGATTAATAACACACACTTCTCTGATCTGAATATCAGATAACGCCAACCAATTGTCCGATGTGATGACATGTACGCATGGCGTTTTAAGATGAACTCAACAGTATCACATATATGTATATACTTGCATTTATATGTATATATATATATATATAGACACGTTTCAATTAGCCTGGGAAAGTTTTAGTGCTTCGTCATTCATCAACCTAGTTGGTTTCTATGTGTACATTGTAACAGTAGATTAATTAATGATTAGCTGTTCTCGTGTTTGAAAAAAAAGAATTGTTTGAAGAAGATTCGGCCGCAATGTCGGTTGGTAGTCGATCGTGATATCTGTTTCTTTCTTCGTTTGCGTTGCTTGTTTGTTTGTTTGTTTGTTAACCACAATGAGAGACTTGCCCATTCGTGGTTCATGCTGAGTTGTGTAAAGAAATAAATGTTTTGATTTAATCTTTAGATAAATTCATGCGTAATTAGAAATTTTGGGTGGGCTTTAGTTTTTCGATTTTTTGTTTTGTTTTGTTTGGGTTTCGGTTTCATTAAGTTGTTTTAATATTGTCAAATTTAATGTAATTATTGTATTTATCACGGAAGACAGTTTCAAACATTTAAAAATATGTTTGAGTGTTTTAATAATCTAATTAATTAGTGTGAATTGATCTACATCAGCCCTTATATCAGTCATAGCCTTGAGATAATTAATTAAATTCTCATATCTAGTTTGTTTAGTTTTCCACCACGTCTTGCTTCACATTCGAGATGTACGTATTTTAATTATGCTATTGAGTAGGCATTATGGTGTTATGATTAAGAATAAATGTCCCCACGTTTGCGTGGATGGAGTGTGAGAGACTATTAAGTAAAAACCAACCTCAGTACATTCTACCGGGTTTTGAACCCCGTCCTCTCAATCACTGGCACTCTAGTATATTACGAAGGTAACGCGTGACACCATGTGACCATCGATGCTGGTAAAAATCAGTTTGAAATTAATTTTTATTTAATTCAAATGTGAAAATGGAGCTCTTGTTTTAGCTGAAGCGTGTCAGTTAAACTTGGCAGTCAATTAATATATTATGAAAACTAATTTTAATAAAATTATGTAGCTACAAGTTATTATTAGAGTGCCCAAAAACAGTATAACAATCTTATTACAAAAATAGTCTATGTCATTATCTAGAAATCAAATAAAATATTCCATAACTTTTTAAATATAATATACAGATGTCCCAAAAGTCCTTGCGTATTTTGGTGAAATAGAAAGTTTCAATCAACCATATAAATTATCTCATAGGAGAATTTTATTGAATGTGTAGTTATGTTTTGAATTAATTAACTAACAGTAGGTGACCTGGCGGTGTAGGGGTAAGGTGTCAGACTTATGTGCTAGAGGTCCGGGGTTCAATCCTCATTCCTGGCACAGATTTATCTGATTGCCAAACCTTTCCTTCACCTCTGACAAGACATGTATTATTAATCACAACTTGTGATTGTGTGGAATGCCCAGGCCTCCACCGTGGTTCGGATCCCACGTTAAGCTGTAGGTCCTCCATTTCATCTCACAATCAGCTTATATTCCATTCACGGTAGGAATTACTCTCTGAAAGGTCTTTTTTCCTACCAATATCCTACTATATAGTAGATTTATGGTAGGGAAAAAGACCTTTCAGAAGTCAATTCCTATCGTGAATGGATTACCATTAAACATTAGCGTAAGTGCGTATAAACCGAACCGGTAGTAAAAAGCTGTGCTATAATAATAATAATAATAATAATTAACTAATAACTTATAGCTATCTTTATATACGTGTGAAATAATAATTTTTAAACTCCGTGGTTGGGTTTTAATTAAAAGAATCTTTTGCGCTTTAAGTTAAAAATTAGTGTTAGTACACACACAATCAAATAACACGTTGTGAATTTTATTGCTTTATTATATGCATACTGTATTCTAAGTGCTTTGCTATAACAAACTTAGCACATTAAGTGTAAGTTGATTTTACGGAGCGGATGAATTCATTGGCGATATATAAGAGATGGCTCACCATTTAAAGTCCTCGCCAGTTGTTCATAGAAATGATTAAAGTACAACGACCACCATCCCAACTTGGCCAGCAAGCAGTGGATCATATCACTGGTCATGTGGTGTTAGGCACAACTCCCGCAATATATTGAATTTCTGGTGATTGGCTGATCGGGATTCGAATCCCAATTCAGTATACTTTCTGTATTTTTCCTTAACGTGCTATCCCCTCTTTTATTCACTCAAACTTAAAATTAATTTAACTAGCCTAAACTAATTTAAACTAAAATGATGGAACACACTAAAGCGTCGATAATTTAGACCTCAAAAATCAGGATCACCAAGGAAAAAACACTTTCTTTATTTTATAGATATAAGCATAGTGATATTACTAATATCAGAGACATAAGTCACCAAAAAACGCACCTAAACCCTTGTTCATAAAAAAAATTTGAGACTTCTTTAGTTGTAAGATTTTTTGCCTTATTATATTCCTTCAGAATGTGTGATATTTAACAACAAAACAACGTGTAAGTTCTTTGTTTAAATAAAAAAAAAAAGTTTCACCTTAACAATGAATTTTCCTAAGTATCCCGTCAAGCTTATTTTTTATAGGTACTGTATTTTCGAAAATTCGGACAAATCGATAATTTGGACGGGGTCGATCACCAATTAGTCTGAATTATCTCTGCTCTACTGTATGTAATTATTTTTAATTTTAAGTGTTGGTTTTAACTTTTTTTTTATCTTCCACTGTTTTGTTCTACATTCCTTTTACAAAGTTTATCGCCTAACGGTGCTTAGAAACGTCAATTAGACACTCTGTGCATATATCTAACTTTATGAGACGTGTATTACAAAGCAACTGAAAAATGTAAAGCGTAAGGGGAAAAAAAAAATAAGACATAGAAATGAAGTAAAGTAAAAAAAACAACATAATTTTACTTATACAAAGTAAATAATTGATGAGGCAGGTTTATTTTCTGCTTTATTTTCTTTTACAGAGGGCAGAACTAATTGCTCTTTAATTGCTGTGTAATCTAGTAAAGCAAATTGTGAAAAATAATTTATTTCTTGAATATAATTTATAATGGAAAATTCGTCACGCGAATATAGACATGCATTTCTTATTTGTAAGTAATTTTATAATTAATTCAGTAGATGGTGGTGAGCTGTAGTTTCCCACTCCACACCCTTTATTTCCCTCTCCCCTCCCCCCCCCTCCCCCCGTTCACCAATTATCATCTCAAGTGCTAAGTAACTTGGTATAACCTTTCACAAACAAACATCTAAGGTAGTTAACATGAACATCTCGACACTTGGATGGTAATGAACATTGCGAAACTTCTCGAACCATGCCTCGAGTAACTAAGGTAACGGTAATATCTGAGTTAGGGCTTTGTGTTCAATATAAAACGTGGACTAAAAAGTTACCATCATAATCAACAGTTTCCACCCTGTGGCCGGGATCATTTTAGTAAAATACCTCCCCCTTCCTCTGTCTTTCCACCATTCTTCCTCCTTTAATTGCTTCCATCTATCACCTCTCACTTGCACACTTGCTATTATCTACTCCTTTCATATCTTTATAGGCCTACCTTGCGGTCTTTTTCTCCCCACATACTTCCTTTCTATCATTTTATTTGGTCTCCCACTATATCCCCATTACATGCCTATACCATCTCAGTCTTGCTTCCTCTACTATCTCATGTACTCCAACATCCTCATTACATGACCATACCATCTCAGTCTTGCTTCCTCTACTATCTCATGTACTCCAACATCCTCATTACATGCCCATACCATCTCAGTCTTGCTTCCTCTACTATCTCATGTACTCCAACATCCTCATTACATGCCCATACCATCTCAGTCCTGCTTCCTCTACTATCTCATGTACTCCCTGTACCCCCACTCTTTCCCTGATAACTCCATTCCTAATCTTGTTTCTCCTCATGACAGCTAACATTCTCCTCACAAACTTCATTTCCATGGCTTACACTCTCTTTCCTAGTCTTTCTTACATTCATTGTGCTATGTTTCTGCTGCTCCACGCCTATAGAACAACTTTCACTGCAGTCCTCTTCTCAGTAGATCCTCTTTGCGTCCACCTTTCTCCTCAATCCCACTTCCAAGACATTTTACGTTACCAATTGATGAAATTGAGGTATTCCACAGTGATAAGATGCTTTATACTCAATAGTATTGAGCCCATCAATTGAATGGATTTTGTTCTACTTTGATTTAGGAGGTTTCAACTGACTTGTTTTATATGACACATTCACGATCTTAGTTTACTGGGATGACAGATCAAAAAGCTACTAGAAATAATCCCTAATGTATCCCTACGCCAAGAGCTGACATCTGTCACCTTGGATAGTTGTATTAAAAACGTTTGGTGATGTATGAATTTTATAGTTACCCCACAGTAATTTTGGCCAATATTATTTATATATTTATTTGAGGTCGGACATAAAGCTTATTTATAGTTTGATTCTACTTTTTTTTATGTATTATTCACATCACTTTTACAAAATATCTAACTAGTATAGCTTCAAAATGGCAACCGATGAATTTAAACCATGTGATTGAAAGTGACGGAAACAAGTTATTTACAATGATGCACCCACATAGTGGATAAAAATATTTTATTCAGTTTAAAGTTTTAAAATACGATAAAATAATCATAAAATAATGTATTATTTATAAAAAAGACAAGTATTTTATTTTTTTAGTGTAAATACGCCTGTATTAAAAGGTATTAATGTATTCACTATATATAATAGATAATATTCCAAAAATAAGAATGAGTATTTTTTATTATTTTTAAAATATTGTTTCGAGTTGGATGGAAAGAAATTATTAACGGTAATGAAATAATATGGGAAAACTTAAGTTTCAGTTATTTTAAACGTAATATATAACAGGTAATTTAAAAAACTTAACATTTATAGTTTACAAGTGTCGGCAACCTGAAACCTAAACAAATGATTTTTGGACTTTCATCCAGGTAAAAAAAAACGATCATGAACAAACTCTAATGTGACTTGTATTGAACGAGTGTGTAGGAAAGAGATTGAGGCTGTTGAACTTTAGAAAGAGTGAAACCTACTGATGACACGGCTGTCAAAATTTCAAGCCAAACATTATGGATGTGTTTTTTTAATGAAATCTCAGTGGCTGCATGGTTTAAGGCGGAGTTGTAGGGAACGCGAGAAAAGGTCAAGGTTTTTTGCAGATTTTATGGCAAAACCTTTTTTTTTTGTTTTAATAGATCAAATATTGCTCCAGTAGAAACATTAGATTTTAATTTTATTAACATGGTGACTTCATCAGTTGTTAAATATCTGTAAAGGGTGTCCTGGAATTTAATGACAACTTTTTTTTATCTTAATTTAAAACGTTTATCAGCTAGTGCCACCACATTCATGACAGATATTCAACAAATGTTGATATCCACATATGAATAAAATCATACTTTATGTTTCTACTGGAGCAATATTTTCTTTATTTTGACCAAAACAGTGTTTTGCTATAAAAAAAAAACTTTCAAAAACACAGGGGTTTTCTCGCGTACCCTTCAATCCCGCCTTAAGATGTTACTCTAGCCCTAGACCGAATTACCAACTAAGGAGATATGGGGGCTCAATTCTCGTATAAGACTAGGATATCAAGGTTCGAATTCTGATCGGGTCTACTGAAGTTGGTTTTTTTCCTAGATCGTTTTCTATTCTCCTTCCTCGCAAATGCTAGTAGATTACCTCTAAAATGATTCCTTCCTCATCCCTACCTCATTAGAGTAATTATCAGACATGCGTATTAACTGAACAGGTAATAAGACACGGTGATTATATATATTAAAAGAGACAGCTTCAGAGATTATGACCTGACGTATGACAACTTGAAAGTATATTTAGTTACTTTTCAAGAACCGCTTCGGTGATGACCACATGGTGTATCGCATTACTCTCTCAGTAGACTAGACCACCGATGATGGGGAGATCGAGGTTCGAATCTAGGTCGGTTGTACTGGGGGTGGTTTTCTGCAACCGGTTGCTGACTCTTTCTCCTCGCAAATATGGGTACACTTCCTCTTTACATAACCTTCCTAAGCCCAAGCTATTTAGAACATAAGCGTACAAACCGTAGTAAGATGCGCTACTTAAAAAAAAAAATTCTAAAGGCTCTTAATATTAAAATGTAACTTTACCTGACTGTACATTGTTTAAGAGGACAGCGTTCCCTGGAACAAGTTTAGCGTCATTCCCAATTATCTCCGGAAGATTACTATGGCGCGTGACAATCCCTCCATCTTCTCTCTCTCACGCACACACACACACACACACACACACACACACACACATTGGAAAATAGGAACAGTGGAATCAACTAGGTTGCTGACAGGTATATTCACGCCTCAGCAAAATATTAGTCACCGATTGGCTCCTAGTAATGTGTCAGCAATATATGGATCACTGGCTGATTTTGTTTGTCAGAGATTTCCTGTTAAATCATCAACACCTTAAGGTCAGTCGGATATGAACTATTAACTGATCTGCTTCGGAAGCCTCGTGGTTTAATGGGTTCTCCCACTCTCGCCACGTGAATGTGGTTACACTTCTTCTAAAAAAAACCTTAAAACACTAGTATAATTACTAAATAAGCGTGTAGCCAGAATGTATAGTAGGACGTGGTGCTAAAAAAACATTGACTGGTTTGTTGTTCAGTAAGTTCCTGTTTTATTAATCTTCTCCTAAAATAATCAAGACAGGTGATTACTGAATCTATCCTAATTTCAATAGAATGCCCTATAAATTGGTTGAAATTCTTTAATTCATAACTAAGATATTATAAACTGTTTTATAATTGGTCTATAAATATTACCAGTAAACCCTTGTGAAACCTATCCACATTCAACTCCCCCAAACCCTAAAATATTTGATTTTGTCTCTTGTTGGGTTGTTGAAATTAAACACTCAGTGAAGTGTATACACAAAATAGCAAAGAGTTTATTTTCGGTAATTGATACAAAAATATTGTTCGATTTTTCTTTTAACTTAAATTTTAAACAAACAATGTGTTTTAACGTAAACTGAGTATGCTATGTCAGCAGTCTGTAATAAACTCTATCCACTGATACCTTATTTATTGATGTAGGCTTTGTATTAGTTGAGAAAAACGGATGTTGACAACATAAATAATATTTAGGATAGTTCATTTTATGTCTACAACCTTAGTCAATGAGGTATTTAACCTTTATATTAAAATTAAAATTAATTTTAACAGTGAATATGGTTTTTTTTAATAGGTTAACTATCTATATTGAATTAACTTTATAAAATTCAATATGAAAATATTTAGTATAGTTAAGTATAAGTGAGAAATAATTATAAGGCTGTCTCTAAGATGCCTAAAAGGGAGCAA
Organism: Timema shepardi; assembly: GCA_902151425.1. Taxonomy (NCBI): domain Eukaryota; kingdom Metazoa; phylum Arthropoda; class Insecta; order Phasmatodea; family Timematidae; genus Timema; species Timema shepardi. The sequence goes on along the minus strand of CABFVX010001482.1, from coordinate 17,566 downwards.
GGGAATTTTCAGATAAGATAATAGAATTCAATTAACTGTTATATAATTCAATATTTCCTCAATTTTTCCTAATAATTCTTTTCAATTATATTACAGTCAAACATTAGTCCTCTAGTCATTTGTTACTAATTATCTATATAGTTTAATTAAGTTAAATTGTTTGTGTTTTTTCGTTATATTTTTACTTGTTAATTTGTTTTGAACTTGACTCACATTTTTAATGTGTTATTTTAATAATGTTCTGATATATTAAATTATATGTGTATTAATCAATAACTTATTCTATTTTAATTAATCTATTTAGACTTACTATAGTAAAAGTTTGTCATTCCACAAAAATTCTTTCTCACTTATACTTAATTATACTAAATATTTTCATTATGAATCCTATAAAGTTAATTTAATATCTATATTGAGGCTGTTGAAAAGCTGGGAGTCCCAATCGTATGACCTTGACTTTGCTCTCATGTAAATATGTATATAATGTAGAACGTGATGGGCGCGGAATCTGTGAAAAATGAGCAGTCAGATGAAATATGTGAGCGCTGTCCATCCAGGTCTAGAAACGGGTTTACTTTAGGGGTCTTCATCACTGCAGGGTGTCTTCAGGATAGGGGGCCCCAAAATTGTATTCATTTATTGGATGGGATATTACAAATGTATAACTTATCAGTGGTTTGAAGGGTTGTAGGTGATAATCTAGGAAAAGTTACCAAATATCCACTCGCCAAACAATGTTATCTTAAAAAAACATAGCTCGGTGACCTGGTGGTCTAGGGAGTAAGGTGGCGGACTTCTCAACTGGGGTCCGGGGTTCAATACTCGGTCCCGACACAGATTTATCTGATTACCAAACCCTTCCTTCAAATCTTGACAAGACGTGTATTAATCACAACTTGTGAATGTGTGGGGAATGCCAGGCCTCTACCGTGGTTCGGATCTCACGTTAAACTATAGGTCCTCCATTTCATCCCACAATCACCCTACCATTACACATTAGCGTAAGTGCATATAACCCGAACGGGTAGTAATACGCAGTGCTAATAATAATAATAATGATAATAATAATTCAAGAACATATGAGGAATTGTCATTCTTTGCAGTCTAAGCTTTCACAACAAATAATTAATTTTCTTTTTAACAAGTTTTAATTTATTGAAACACGAACTTATAAAAAAATAACCGTTAGCATTTTTCTATTTTACTTTTTGTCAACATCTTGGAGAGAAAGTGTTGTGATCGTAAAAATAATAATTTTAATTGAGATTTTGATAAATCTTGACGTTTCTTGACCCCCCGAAACCAGTTTTTGTAATGCTCCCTGTATGTGCATCCATCTGTCTGTACTAGATAGTAAATAACTTTTGATATCACCACGTGAAAAAAAAACTCTGTTATGTTTATACTGAAGCAAGATTATACTTACTTTGGCCAAAAAGATGTTTTCAAATGAAAATTGTAAAAATACTGCCCTTATTTCGTGCTCGCCCCCCCCTCCCCCGCCTTAAGTACGTCAAGTTAAGATGCAGCCTCCCCTTCACAAAAGAGTTTGTAAATCCCCCAAATAATCAATGTCATTAAAGTTTATCTCAACAGGAGTGTACTGTAATCCCTTTGAGATGTTAGTTCGTGGGTTCACCGTGGTGTGATGAATATGATATTGTTACCACCACAATTTGTTACCTCCAACTCACACAACAGAAGCGTTATTTCATCTGACAGACAATTTTATGTTGCTATTCGTCTTTCAGACTCGCTTTACGATTTAATTCGACCTACAAACAATTATCCTGGGACTTGGCAATACTACTAGTTTTTTTATTATTTTGTTTTTAAATCCATTCAAGTTTAAGCTGGATTCACATACTCGCATAAAATTGAGAGTAGAATTTGATTGGCGTATAAATTAATAGAACTTTCAAATAATTATGTGTGTTGATAAATGAAGCTTTGCAACATCAAATAGAATCAGCTGATTATCAACAAGTTTTGACTTTAATTGGATAAACAAATTTTGTATATGTTTATTACCATAGTAAAATACCTTTTGGTTTTTCTTAGCAATTTTGGGGACAGGCATTCTAAAATAAATTATGGAAGCTGTGGAAAGCAAAGTTTAAATCTCATTGGAAGAGCCTTTAAAGAAAATACTTTTTTTTTATTGATGACAGCATTGATAACATTTTTTTATTTCAATGTTATTTTATTTATATATATTTTAGCACCGTGTCTTACTGCCCGTTCGGGTTACACGCCTATGTTCTAATTATACTAATGTGTATAAGGGATTAGGAAGGCTTAATTTAGAGGGACAGCATCAGCATTTGCGTGGAGTGAGAGGGAAAAATCATTTAGGGAAAATCATCCTCAGTGCACCCTACCAGGATCGAACTCTGATATTCCCATCTTCGGCAGTCTAGTTTACCACGAGAGTAGTGCGTTAAACCATGTGGTCACCAAAGAACATATTTTATAGACCTCAGATGTTGGTTCTTTATATGAAAATTGGGCTGTAGTTTATATTTAAATGTTACATTATACATGTATTGTTATATTCGTGTTATTGGACAATTGTCATTAAATTAAGTATATCTCGCGCTGTGATATTCTTTTTTTTTAAACTGTTTTCAAATTGAAAATACAAATCAACCAATAAAACCAAAAGTGGCCATAGTGAGATTCGAACCCCTGACTCGTATCTTTGCAGGTGGTCCGAGAGTGAGCACGTCCCTTGGGCCCGGCGGTCGTGACCCCATCGAGGGCGGGAAGGGGGAGAGCCCCC
>CABFVX010001481.1:85824-163035 GCA_902151425.1 Timema shepardi | reverse complement strand
TTATTGTCATCTGCGCTATTGTCATTAATTGAATAAACTACTCTTTGTTGAATTTACATATTTTTACAATTTCCATTTTTTTGTATATTAGTTTATATCCTCTCCCATTATTACCTTATAATGGTCGGGGTAGTAATGACTCGTAGAGAGGGTGTAACACATATACATGTATATGTAACCAGTAAACCTGATTTAAATCAAGACTAGAATTTCCTAGGCAAAACTAGTACAAACGATGGTATGATGTCAAAACTAGAATTTTCGATGTAAAACTAGTGTACGAAATCATATGTTGGCGAAACTAGAATTTCCTAAACAAAACTAGCACCACCGGTCGCCTGTTCGTAAACCTAAGCTTGCCTTGGCTGATCTAGAACCACCCAGCTTCTGTAAGAAATAAGTAGACTTGTCCAGGTAAAATTTGTAGAGCAAGTTCTTTGTACTTAACTTTTTATAGGTGAGGGGGGTATTAAAGGTGTAAATAATGTGTCTTGCAACTGAACACTTTTATTAAAAACTTAGCATATTAATTTTTTTTTAAATAAATGAAAAATCAATGCTGAAAGAAAACAATATTTCGCAAAAAGCAGAGTTATTTATTGTTACACTGTAGACACAATAATATGTCTTACAATTGAACAATTTTATCAAAAATAGTTCTCTTAAATTATTAAAAACTAAATAAAAAATCATTGATGAAAGATAATATTTAATTTAGTCCAGGGTCATATATTGCTACAGGACAGACTATTGTGGCATTTTGTGTTGCATAAAATTGCATTTGTTTGGTAAAAGTGTTTATTCGAAAAACATTTTTTTAAAAACTAAGATGAAGGAAGCCCATCTCCAAACCAACTTAATTCTTAATTGCTGCAGAGCTCAGAGATTTACTGTCCAAATGTACCTCCTCTTCAGATAAAAATATCTGTGCGCAAGAATAAAATTACAATCTTAAACCAAAATTAACAATATCATAAGTAACATTAACATTAGAATTTATTATAATAATCTGAGTCTACCCAATAAAAATGCCAGTACCTGAAGTACAATTTGTTGAGCACATCATTCATCTAAGATCTTGTACAATGCACAGTTCAGATTCATTAATATCTAAAAATTATCCAATAACATTTCAAAGATCTCCTTTGGTTTTATCCAATCATGGGATGGTTATATTGTCTCTAAATTCAGCTGGTGGGGGTGTTTTGTCAGGAACCGTCTTCATTTACTTTTCTCATTTTTTTTTAAATTTTCTTGAGAAAGTTTCTTTGTGGCACTAATGTATTTATGACTGTTGTTCTGAAAAAAAAAATACGAGGAACCAGAAAGCTCTGAAGAAACTTAATTCAGATCCCATGAAAATTGATAATTTAATGAAACCCTTCTTCATCTTCTAGGTCCTTGATAAAATCTGAAGGCAGTGAAGACGTTGAAAGCTCTGAAGAAACTTAATTCAGATCCCTTGAAAATTGAAAATTTAATGAAACCCTTCCTCATCTTCTAGGTCCTTGATAAAATCTGAAGGCAGTGAAGACGTTGAAAGCTCTGAAGAAACTTAATTCAGATCCCATGAAAATTGAAAATTTAATGAAACCCTTCCTCATCTTCTAGGTCCTTGATAAAATCTGAAGGCAGTGAAGACGTTGAGAGACCAACACTCGGTTCAATGTTGTTTTTCATCCCATGGAGGTATCTTAGACCCTCTGACCATTTATTTGATTTACGGTCCTTCGTCCAAGTGGCAAGCATGTTTTCAATATCTTGATTAGCTCTTTCTACAGAGCCTTGGCTTTGACTGTGGCAGGTCTTTCCGTGAACATTTTGAGCCACAACATCACTATCTCCGTTAATACTTGATTAAAAAATTCTCGTCCATTGTCTGCCTGCAAAATCCATGGTGCCCCTCTAGTTAGAACTATATAGCTCAGGTGATAAGACACCTGCTCAGGTCTCTTACTTTGAAAAACGTGCAGAGAACACATTCCTATAAGCGGTCTTGGTACACCATTATCAAATTAAATGGTCTATCAGCCTGTGTTTGTAAATTAATGATATCAACCTGACAACGGCTATCCATCTCAGAATGAAGAATTGTCTTTGAGACTAGCCCTGGTTCCTTCTTAGTTTACTTCTTTTGGCACACTTCACACATTGATGACAGTAGGATATCATTTCACTAGTTATATTATCGTATTTCTTTGATGTTTCAACTAACATTCTGTCTGGACCACCATGCCATACAACTCTAGCAGCTTCAAACAATAGAAGATCTCTCCAACAGGGAGGTAATACTAAACTACATTATTTTGCTTCTTTCTATAAGTTTCTCCATACCTCCAATCTCCAGTACATCTAATCACTTCGATCTTCGATATTGCATACGTGTCGTCTTTTTAGCTGATTTTTCAGTACAAATCTCTTGAAACATATCGGGATATATTTTCTTTGACATTATATTTAAATGTGTAAATTGATTTCCTTCCATTTCTATTATTTTCTAAACACAATTTATTTTCCACTCCCTATCAAATCTTTTTCCTGAAGTTTGAGGAACTATCATGATGAATAGAACTAACGCACCTACAAAATATAGTTTATAAATTCACAGATAATATATATCTGATTATAAATTATTGAGAATAAAACATATTAATTTAACAGTAACGAAATGACGCACAGCTTCTACCATTCTGGTTGCCAATACTAAATTAAGAAGGGGATTAATACAACACAGCGTGTACACACAAGTCCAATAAAGAAAGAGCCCAGGCCAGTAGCCTAGGACAAACTAGTTTTGCCAATGGGTCACTGCTTGTACTAACTTTGCCTAGGAAATTCTAGTTTTACTCACAGGACATTGCTTGTCTTAGTTTTACCTAGGCAATTCAATTTTTACCTTATTTCGGGTTTTGCAAGTAACATAAATATATTTATATACTTAATTAATTTCCAAGTATCGCCCATATTTATATAAAAATATATCAAGGAAAAAGTAACCAAATATAAAATTATTTTTAAATACATAAATTATCTATTTGTTTTAGCTCTGTGATTAAACGTGAAAAATAGACAGGTAGACTGAAACAAAATGTCAAATCAGTGATGTATATGTACTATCTTTGCCAAAAAGTGTTCATAATAGTATAATATATTTTATAAAATAACTAATTGTTATAACTACAAATTGTTTCCTGCAATTACCTATCCTAATTAATTTCTTACCACACTAAGCAGTTTTTATCTACTAAGGTGTGATATTTTGAGCACTTTATATTTTGGATCCAATTTTTACAATTGTCAGCATTCTATGGCTATCTGGGTTGGTCTTTCTGACTACTTGCAAATATATCGATTTATATCCCGCTAAAATGCATTTTTCCTCTACGTTTTTAAACGTTACTTTTACCCACTTTCGCTCACAAATCAAGGACTGACTGACATTTGATTTAAAAATATTTTTTTTTTTAAAAACATTCTTTTTATGTGAAGGTTTCGCTTTATTTGTAGAAAAACATTGCAGTTTTATACCCAATGGATTGATGGATTCTATTAATCCTATATTAACTTTAGAAAATTTTTTGGGCTTTCATATTGAAATTTGATATGTTCTCAGACTGTTTAGGGTGGCGTTGACAAATTATAATCTTCTACCACAGTGAAAGTTAGTTTTAAATAAGTCTTATTTAAGTTTAGAGATTCCACTCATTTCACAAACACCCCCTTGGAAGATTTAATTTTTTAAAAACAATCTTTCGGAATATTTGGGTAGTTGGATTAGCTACAACACTTCCTTGGAATTTTTTCTATACCACTTAAAAGTTTTTTTCTGCTATTTACTCCCTCTCTCCAGAACCTCCCCCCCCCTCTTCGACTGGCTCCTATTTCTCATAAATCAATTTTAAAATATATTATTTTTATGTTTATTTAGAGTGGTACATATAACTTTGTGCTAAATCATTGTTCAATGTTACATTGATAAATATTTATTTAAATTAATTTTGAAAATTTGCAGTTCACCCTCCCCCATTTAGTTGATTCATTTATTTTTTTAAATAATTAGATAGGCTCTCTCCACACGCTTGCCATATTATCTAGGGTATTACCTATAACTGCATGCCCTATCTCAAAATTTCCTGGATACCTATTTGAAATTTAACCTTTTTATACCTTTCTGTTTGTATGGGTTGACCTCTATATATAATTAATTGGTTCTTACATGTATTTAATTGATTTTCATTCTATATGTGAAGTGTTCAATTATATTGGTTTTGTGATAATTGTTTTGGAGGGGAAACTTCCTCTCCCCATTTTCAAATATTTTATTTTGAAGTATTTTAATTTGGGTGCTTGGCCTGGCCCTTAAACCACCCTGACAAGTTTAAATATCATACCACTTTTTAAGAAGTATGTTTATGTGAATTTTATAAATTCTGATAAACTCCATTTTATCAAGCCCTCATTAGAAATTTAGAATATTTAAAAATTATTTAATTATTTGTACTAAATCACATCTTTCCTGGTAAATTTAAATGTTTTTATCTTACCTAAAATTGTGGCTTACTCTTAATATTACACTTCTCCACGCCATTTTTACCCAGAGTCCTATTATAAAATGCTAGACTACTATAATTATTTGCTATTTGAAGACTTCTGTTAAATTTACTGCCAAGTTTAAGTTTAATACAGCCCTTGTAAGTAGTTGTTTCTACTAGTTTTTAAAACACCTCCCCATTTCACATACACAATTTTTTTAACTCTCAAATTTTAAGATTGGTATGATTACTTGCCAAATTTAAACGTCATTTCACACCAAAAGTGTTGTATTTATATAAGTTTTGAACATTTCCATCTCTCCTATACTTCTACTTTTGAAAATAATTGGTTTCTGTTTTTAAATTAAACCATTTCTTAATAATTTGTTTATTTGGTGTTGTCCCTCCACATGTATGTACATATTTTCATTTTATACCATATCAGGAATTGTTTTATTTATATAAATTTTATAATTTTTCTGTGAGTGGTGAGACCCATTAAACCATTTACGGTCATTTATTAAGATTTATTTAAATGTGTTTAGAGTGGATCTTAAACCTTCATGACAATTTTCAATCTTGTACCACAATGAGAAGTGATTTTTTTTTTTTTAATTTTCGGAAATTTATAAATGAACTTATTTCACCAACACTGCTCGGATATTTCAATTAGGTACTTAATAATTATTTTGGTACTAAAATTTATTGCACCACATACCTGCAAATGTAAATGAGTTTCCTCACATAAAATAGTTGTTTGTTTATTGCCCACAGCCTCGGAAACCGGTTTTAAAATCTCTCCCTTTTAGACCTCTCTGGCTGTATAGAATAATAGCTCTATATGCTTGACTCTTAAATAACGTATGTAAATATTTTAACTTTCTGCTAGGGGTTAAGTGTAAAATAATATTCATTTTGAAATTAATTTGGGAGGTACCTTTCTCTCACCATTTTCAGCTAAATAACTTTGATTTTTAGGGTGTTTAGGCTAGTTCTTAAATCTTCTACCACAAAAGTTAAAAGTTTTTATGAAAGTTTTGGTAGTTTTGAATCCCCCAATTACACCATTCCCTAGTTCAAAATGCAAATATTTAAGGATTGTTTAGGTAATTGGATTAACCCCACATTACATTATTTGTAGACTTTAGACTTATATTTTATATCTTACCTAAAATTGTGTTTTCTCTTAATATGCACCCCCACTACACGTAGATACCAATTTTAAATTTTAAATCAAACGGATTTAATAAGCTATTTTGAGTGGCCTGAACTTCTATGCTAAGTTTAAGTTTAATATCAACCTTTGAAAGAGGTTGTTTCTATTAGTTTTGAACGTTTTTAACACCTCTCTCCCATTTTACTATTCAACTATGAACTTTATAATTTAATTCGACTATTCGGAGGGGTATCTCTAACGTCCTGGAAAATTTCAATCACCTTTTTTCATTAATAGATTGTCTCTATGTGTAGACCCCTCCCAAAATATCCCTTATTCCTTGCACCCTCTTTTGAAATATCTGATTTTTAGGCCTTTCTGGTTGTACATGCCTTTTAAATTTTAAATATCTAGAACGTTTAGAAGTGTTCAAACAATTCACGTGGAAAACAATTTGGAATTGATTTATAAAATAAGCTATACAAGCAATGAAAATATTTTCCACCAAATTTAGTAACAAGCTTTGTAATTAGGGAATACAGAATCCAACAAAATGTAAACACGTCTTGGTACCTTGTATATATCTTCTGGGATGGTTTGATTGCCTCATGTATTAGCGCATTGAATATATAAATACATGATACGACACTATCACACAAAGTTTATAATATCGTGAATTATAGCTTTGAAGAAAATGTTCAAAAATAAGTTTTCAGTAAGCCAGCCATAAGTAAGTTCGTCTAATAAAAACAAACACATCTTTGGTTTAACAAAATAAACAATCTCTATAAGTCTTATCTATGCTTTAAAATGAATTGATTAAACACTTTTGACAAATTTCCAATTTTCAGGAATAAATAGATTGTAAATTACTATAAATTTATTTTTATTTAGTGAAATTAAAAATATATTCATTTCTATCATAAAAATATAATCACAAGTACCCGTTTTTAACTACATTTTAATTCTACATCTTATTGCAATTTTTTTTAATCTATCTTAGTTATTGATCTTGAGTAAACTACTTTTAAATTAATTTATCTTAGAAAAAGAAAAATGTGTTCATGTAAATTTGTCCCACGATACCAATTTGAGAACCAAATTGTTAGAGGCATTTAAAAAATATCAAATTTGAATGTAATTATTTTCTTAAAGCTACATATATATAATGTATAAAGTATAAAATCTTAACCCATAGTGGGTTTAAACAAAACCACTAAAGCCATTTAAAAAAATGGAATTAAAAATATATATATTTTCATCTCTTAGTTATTCTTATGTGATTTTCCCCCAAAAAAGAGTATCTAGTTTAATTTATAATGTCAAAGCATCCCCGGAATGATATTTAAACAAATTTTGAAATAGCTCGAATTTTCGAAAATTACTTTATTTTAATGACCATTACCGAATTTTACCTAAAATCCAAATATATTTTGGAAATCACTGTCAATTTTATAAAAAAAGATGTGTCATTTTTGAAAAATTTGTAGCTAAAAAGTATAAATTATCCCAAAACTATTCTAAATTCTAGGGTTGGAATTAAAAATAAAAAAACTCCAGGGGTAAAATCAAATAAAAGCTAAATACTAAATTTGACCAAAATCCATCTAACCTTTTTTTCCCCCAATTAACTGGATCTCTTTAAAGGGAGTAAACACAATAAGTGTGCTAATTTGAATTAAATGGGTCAGTGAGTTCAACAGTTATTGTGAGACATAAAGACTTCAAACAGAAAAAAAAAATCGGGAGAGGTTAAACGGAGATCTCGCTTCACTATTTCAATAAATCAAACCACATGATAATATTTTTATTTATATTTCTACTCTTGACAATATTTTCCAAATCGCTTATATAGGGACGCGCAAGCAAAGATTTACAAACCCCAAATTATTTTTTCCCTCTGTCACCTTAGTAAGCACTGGGCCATGCACATCCACACTGTTTGTGCATCCCTAAGGGCAGCTTTGAAATTACCTATAGGTCTTTATTGTCAATCTCCATGGAAACGGGGACACTCGCTAATTGATTGTTTCTGTCGTCCTACGTACGAAAGCACTCAGCACGCTTTCTCGTTTATGCATTATATATAAACCTTTCATGATGATGTATAAACGAAAGTGACTTTATAAATTATACACTCAGGCACGGCCTTTAATTTGTTGGTCAGTTCTTGTTACCATATTTATGTTGTGTATTGTCATGCTCATAAAATGTCAATTAAAATAAACATATTATACTTTGTGTTAGGAATTTCCGATTATCCGTTGTTTTGTTTTGTCCTTTATTCTAGTGACATAGAATGTTCTTCCTGTGAATGTACAGTTATCAGTAAATAAAGTACTAAGAGCCATGAATCAAATGTCAAGTTGGGAATCTATGGATATATTTATTTTTTCTTTCTAGTAGGAGACTTTTTTATTAATGTATTTATATAATATAAACTGTAATATCAACACACACACACACACACACACATATATATATATATATAAAAAACAAAAGCTTAACCAGTTCTAGATAGGCTAGAAAACTGAGATTTGGTGTGATGGTAGAGGGATTGCTTCCTATAACAAGAACAAATTAAAATTGAGAAAATACAAAATGGGTCACTGGGAACTTGGAAGTCTTATGGGGAGAGGGAGTCCTAAATATGGAAAAGCCCAACAGTGGAGGTGGATGATTGAAATTTTGGCGGCAGGTAGACAAACGTACACACCACATTATCAAACGGGTGCTATAATTTGAGATTTTAAATTTGTAGTGGGTGAAATGGGGAAGAGTGTAAAACTTTAAAAACTAAAAGAAAAACAAAGAGTGGTATAAAATTTTAACACGGCAGGAACCTTCGCAGGATGGTAAGAAAATTGCCTCATATAATAAGAAAAATTTAAAAATAAGAAATTTAAATTTGGGCACTGGGAATTTGAAGGTATTGGGGGGGGGGTCTAAATAGAGAAAAAGCCTATTAGTGAAGGTAATTAGTTGAAATTTGGCAGTTAGGTAGAAATAAAACTCAAAATAATCAAACAGTTTGGGGGAGGGGGTTAACACATTTTTAAAATTAATAAATTACTTACAAGGGTGGTATACAATTTAAACTTGGCATGATGGTAAAAGTATTAATTCATATAACAATAAAAATGTAAAAGTGAGAAATTTAAAAATATGTCACTGAGAGTTTGTGGTTATTGGTAGCTCTAAATTTATTTAAAAAAAGCCTTATCAGGAAGTTAACTAATTTAAGTTTGGCAAATCTTAAAGAACGAGATTTCAAAGTTGGAGTAGGTAAAATTCGGGAGAACACAAAAGACTTTCAAAAGTTACATAATAAAAAACTTACCATTTTGGTATGAAACATATAATTGGGGCTACCTCAAACAAAAAAAGTCTTATAATTTTAAATTTTAAAATGCAAATCCGGACAAAGGGCAGAAAATTTATTATCATATCTATATAAAAATCAGAACGTAAGAATGTGTGTGTGTGTGTGTGTGAGTCCAGAGCAAGATAAACCCCATTCTAGTTGGATCAGAAAACCGAAATTCGTCAGGATGGTTGAATTGAAGAATATTTTCATCTCTTTTTAAAATTTTAATTAAAAAAATCTCACTACAGAGATAAAAAGTATTTACTAGCATATGATATACCAAGGTAACGTCTTTAAATGAAATGGTATAAAACTTTTTTTTGCAATTTTTATAGTCACAAAATTTTTTGATAGCAATAAACAAGATATTACATTGTAGATTAATTATTTTGATAATCAAATAATTATCTCAAAAATTCTTCAATGTTATCCATGGGCAACATGGAATTTAGTGAAAATATTTCCCCGTCCAAAGTGTTTGTCCATAAATATGACTATGCTCTTTGCAGATGTTAACAAATATTTGTTAAACACTAATGTAAAGACTAAAATATTAAAGAACTATTTGATCTATCTTGGAAACGATAAAGTATATTCGTATATTCGATAAATGAATCTGGTTTATGGTAATCGAACTTTGGAGCCTTGGATTAGCACTCTAGTGCTCTACTTTTCAGGTTTCAAAGATTTTTCCTATGTTCAGAGTATTTATTCAAAGGTAGCTTGAGGCAGAGTTTGTAATGGACGTGAGACAATCACCGGCTAGCAGTTGATTGATCATTGATAATACAGCCACTGGTTAAATATATGTCGCTATAAAAATTGAAATAGTAGCTGCCTAGAAACGCTATTTCTTACAAAACACTTTGAGGGTGGTTTCCACACATGAGTATTTTGGGCGTATTGTTGTCTGATCTTGGAGATCAACCACTCTCCAAGTATAAGAAATAAGACATCAGGTTGAATGGAGGACTGATTGACTTCAGAATGTCCACAGAGTCCGACCCTTTATTGTAGAGCCATGTTATCGAGTCCAGATCTCACCAGTCTCGCTCAATGGAGGACTGATTGACTTCAGAATGTCCACAGAGTCCGACCCTTTATTGTAGAGCTATGTTATCGAGTCCAGATCTCACCAGTCTCGCTCAATGGAGGACTGTTTGACTTCAGAATGTTCACAGAGTCCGACCCTTTATTGTAGAGCCATGTTATCGAGTTCAGGTCTCACCAGTCTCACTCAATGGAGGACTGTTTGTCTTCAGAATGTCCACAGAGTCCGACCCTTTATTGTAGAGCCATGTTATCGAGTCCGGGTCTCACCTTTGTCGCTGAATGGAGGACTGCTTGACTTCAGAATGTACACAGACAGTGTCCGACCCTTTATTGTTGAGCTATGTTATCGAGTCCAGGTCTCACCAGTCTCGCTGAATTGGAGGACTGTTTGACTTCAGAATGTCCACAGAGTCCGACCCTTTATTGTAGAGCCATGTTATCGAGTCCAGGTCTCACCAGTCTCACTGTGGCATGATATGAATGAGAAACAATTGTCGCTCAGGCGCTTGAGATGGAAATCGAGGGAGAATAATTAATATTCAACAACAATGTCCTTAACGATGATATAACATTGATCAAGAAAGAACATCACTAGCAGCACATAAATATTGTATTGTAAATCATCGCTGATTTGTTTGAATTTAGATAAAAACTGTAACTTTAATTCAAACTGCTGGTCCTATATTTAACCTAGCATTATTCCTCTATGGTATAAATTAGCCCATAATATTGGGTCATAGTAATAATAATATTGCGAAACTGGGCTACATCACTCGCAGCCCAGTTTGTGGAAAGATTAGACAGTACTATTGTATCGTTGTTGAGGGGACGCTTGAATTTTCTATTCGTACATCCCTTCCGTGGAGGCTCTTTCCATGTCCCAATGAGAGAGTACGATGCTTATAGTGAATATGAGGGTTTGTAACCAGTGTAGACACTTAAACCTAACTTAACCCTGATTATTGTTGGGATAATTCCCCTTTCAGGCCTAAATACCCAAGGTACCAACCGGGACTCGAAACTTGGACACCTATGCTCGTAGCCGTTCACTGAAAACTACGCCACATGGCTGGTTGGGGTCGTACTACATCCTGTCAATGTATTATTGATATCTAAAGTCTGTTCATCGTAGGAATGGTTTTCTAAAAGGTCTTTTTCCCCACCAGAAATATATTATATAGTAGGATATTGGTAGGGAAAAAGACATTTCAGAGATAAATTCCTAACGTGAATGGAGTATATCAAGGTAAGTGGAGTGTACATAAAGTGCATTGATAAATAATTAATCTGATACGTCAATTAAAATTAAATTATATTATATTAGTATATACATATCAAATAAATATAGCATATATTTATGAAATGCATGTAATGTTTCGGTTATTGGTTCAAACCATATGTGGTTAAAATGTTTGGCCAACAAATATTGATGGTACACCCATTCTAAATGTTCACTCCTAACTAGGGGAGTAATCCCAGATACCCGTCTAGAGAATCGTGGTCGCCAGAAGTCCTTCCAAAGACGGTTTACTCGAGGAGGACTTTGAGGTACAGAAAGGCTGTACTCTTAGCGTTTCTTAATAAATGAGCTGATTTTCATTACATTATCTGTTTATCAGAGAAATATTACTTGTCCCCGTCAACGATAAGTCTAATGGTTCAGATTGTCCTCTGTAGACCTAGCAGTTACAGGAGGTGGTGCACAAATTGATCATTCAAATTAAATTTGTCTATTTAATGCTCTCAAAATCCTGCCAGGTCTAAGTTTACCTACCTCAGAAACAAGGTAGTTATGTTGCGAGATATTTTGGATATTACGACGACAAAAACAACATATGGCTCTCATAATCATGATAGCACCAAGTCTAACTATGCAAATTAGTGTTCAACTTAAACTGTAAGGTGCAGAGTAATAACAACAGGTGCAGAGAACTTGTAAGTGCCTACACTCTGTTCAAGTTACACATAGTCCTCTGATTATCAAGTAACTACTATCCTAATCACTTAATGGAGTTTTCAGTATTGTTTGATAGGACAGTTCCAAAACATGTGGGACTACGAAATGAGTTACAGTAAATACGTAGGAGTGAGGTTTTAAAAAAGTATAAGCTTATTCATCGTTTGTGAACACTTGTTATAGTAGGAGTTTGTTAGGAGTAACTGGTTATTAATGGAGACAAAAATTATAACATCTTTAACATTTTACTGTAATTCCTAATATAATTCTATCCCCATTGATACTATTTACCACACTATTGAATGCCCTCTTGTATATAGCGCTACTCTCGCAAGAAGACTAGACTATTGGTATTGGGGAGATTGAGGTTCTAAGCTCGGTTGGGTGACCTGAGGCTTATTTTCAAAATGATTTTCAACTCTCCCTCAATGCAAATGCAAATAGACTTACTCTAAATATAATCTTCCTAATCCATAAAACACTGCCGTAACTCCCGAACCAGTAGTACGAGGCTTGAGACGCTGCGCTAAAACAACCAAAAATACAACATTTTATCTAAAGTGCATTCATACAATCACTCTGTCTTAATACCCATTTGAACATCACGCGCACATGATTTGTTGATGGTGGTTTTAGTAACTTTTGTAAGGCTCGCCTACAATACTGTACACCATGTTCCATAAATGCCAGGTTTTTGATACATCTCTTTTTCGATGTCTATGGTATTTAGATTACACATTAAAATTATTTTAAAGTTACAAAATTTAATGATATGGTTCACTAATTAGACCAAAGTGTTATCGAAATTTACAAAAGTCTATTGGTTCACAAGGCCCTTTCCCATCATTGAAGCTTTATTTTTACAAATATACTAGAAGCGCGTTTTTGAGTTATTTTAGAAATAGAATAATCTTGTGCACCACTGTGGTTGGAAATCTTCAGCAGCAGAATCCTCCTAAGCAACTGTCAACTGTAATTACAGACGCGAGCCACATGTTTAAATAAATCTCACTACTAATTCACACTTAACCATACACGTTTGGGGTTTTCTAATAATAAATATAAACTTATTTTTATAACTTTTTGTAAATACTTATTTACTCTACGATATTAGGAGCTCTAAAGTTCATTAGTGCACTTTAAAAAGTACGTCACCTATCCCTATCTAGAGATAGCTCTAACCAGTCTACCTCATTACAAGTTCATTCTAAAGTTATCTGCCCATCTGCGTCTAGTTCTTCCCTGTGGTCTCTTCCCACTAGGTTTGCCAGTAACTACTCTGAACAAGGTTCTAGAGTATCCCATTCACACCCCATGTCCTACCCATCATAGTCTATAGGACTTCATTATTTTAATAATCTCACGGGATGAGTACAAGGTATGAAACTTATCGTTATGTAACTTCCTCCAATCCCCAGTAGCTTAATCCGTTTTCGGACCAAATATCTTCCTAAGCATTTTGTTTTCGTACACTATACATTTGTTTTCGTTATGTAAGGTAAGAGATCACGTTTCACACCCATTGAAAACAACAGGCAAAATTGAAACCGCAAGTCCTAAATCTCCCTAGTGGAAAAACTAGACAATGGGTAGCAAGACTAACATTTATTATATATTAAAAAAAATATAGGGCCTATGTACAAAAAAGAATGGGTTAGAGATGGTGCTATTAAAAGGGGGTGGCCTTCTGCTATAGTTGAGGGTAACGTTAGATCTCAACTAAAGAACTATAATAAGGTAATGCGTTATCTAGGTCAATACTTGTATTTAAAATACAACAATAGAATAATGCACTTTAAGATCTGTAATAACGATTATTATCCTAGTGAAAAACTTGGCATATAACATTTAAAAAATACTAGTTTGTGTTAACATTTACAATTCCCACCCCAATGGGCCTATAATAGTTAAATTATGATCATACACGAGGCAAATCTTGTAACAAAATAACTAAATAGGTCAATCAATATACAGAAATGTCACCACGTGACGTCCAGATCAACAAACATTATTTCCTTTAAATCGACAAAGCTATGGCAAGTGTATCGGACAGTTAACGATCAATAGTGGACAAGCAGATCCTAATTATGTAAAAAATAGTATACTAGAACATATATCAAAGTGATCTCAACATAGATAAATCAAACAAAGAAATCAATATAATTATCTTTAGAAAAACCTATCCATCTCGTGGCGCTTCGTTAAGCTACAAATCAGTATATTACTACGCTGAGATCAATGGTATAATGAGTAACCACACAGGCTAAACAGGTCAATATATAGTCCAAGAACAAGATCACGTGAACACAGAGGGAGCCAAGGGCTGGCAAGGGAAAGGTGTAGAGAGGAAGGGGGAGGGAAATAATGACGTATTCACCGTCTGACTGGACATTTTGACACTACTGTAGAAATATCCAGAATAAACTAGACTGGCCTACAACTATCTACATTAGTTGGTGGGCGTGACGTCACTGGCGCGATGTGAAATGTTGGTCTCCACCACTCTCATCATTCTGATGGTAAGGTGAGAGTGGGCAGCAAGGAACGTGCGTGTCTCCATCACTCTCACCAGTCTGATGGTAAGGTGATGAGTGGGCAGCATGTAATGTTCGTGTCTCCATCACTGTCACCAGTCTGATGGTAAGGTGAGAGTGGGCAGCATGTAATGTTCGTGTATCTTCACAGGAGACCAGATGAGTCTTATAGAATGTTTATTTATTCCTTGTAATATGTTGAGCATGTTACAAAATTATTGTTTTATATATCCTAAGTTTTACATTCCTTGAAAGCAGGAAATATGTCAACAACTTACTGACCAAGAAATCACATGAATTTACCAACTATTTTCTATATTCCAATTTCCAATCTAATATCGTAATTGGTTGCTAAAATTGTTAACAAAGGCTTATATTCATAAATCCTGTATGATGATATGTTGTTCATAATAATCTTTAAATTATCCTTTCCGTTATTTGTTTTATGTTTGTTCATCTACACAGTCTTTTCTGTGTTCACTTTTAAACCTATTTCCCTAGTAGCGTTTAGTAAAATTACTGCATTTCTTGCTACAGCTTTTTTCCAACAAGTCTAAAGTATCTGAATAGTGGCATTGCACCGTTTATTTTAAACCCTTCCTTACCCTCTTGCCCTATCATATTAAAGAGGTTGAAAAAAATTATTATTTTAAATATTAGCAAATAACTTCAGCATTTCTAAATTATCTATTAAAATAAACTAGTGCCTAATGGCTTGGAAATGCATAATTAGACATTGTAGAAACACTGCAATAATGTAATTGATAGTGAAGGAAGCCAACCTGAAAGGATAGTTAGGTTAGGCCTTGATAGAAAAAATCCCTTCTCTCTTCATTTCTTCTCTTCTAAAACTATCATACTATTACACATCACACATTGTTGAATTTTCGGAGATGATCCTTTATGATTAGAAGAAACACATTGAAAACACACAAACAAACAAACAAACAAGAAAGAATAGGATATGAAACTAGAATGTTTTTAGAATGATTTGAATAATGAATTATCTATTAGTAATTATTGAAGCTATTTTATAAATTTACTTTGATTCTAAATTATTTCCTAAGAATAAAAAAAATATTTCTTTGTTTTATAACTTACATACATAGTTTCCAAATATATTTGTGTCTTTATGCACCAACCAGAAGCCTCAATATAATCTATAACGTTGAAATAATAATAGCACTGCGTCTTACTAATCATTCGGGCTATACGCTTAAGTACTAATCACACTTATGGGTAATAGTAATCATTAAAAATATTCAGTTGAAATATAATCTATCAAACATGTACAAGCACGATTTTAAGCCCCCTCTCATTTCAAATAATCCTATCTTTGTGTGAGGGGGTTTCCATTTTTCAGCTTGAAAAATATAAGTTTCCATCTAAATATTCATGTTTAGATCACTTGTCGCTGACAGGATTAGATATTAATATAAATATATTATTCCAATGGAAATGACACAGCTCATCTTTTAATTAGATACAAAAATTGTTTAAACATAAAATTAACTTTCTTTACTCTACTATATAATATACCTAGATTCATTAAAGGCAGTGTTGTTATATTCATTGAAGGAAAGAAACTACATCAATTAAGGTCATCCAAATATTTGGGTAGTCTTGTGAATTGGAATGGATATGGTACAGAGGAAGCTAAAAGCAGGATAGCTATGTAGAGGCTTGAGAGGATTACTGACAGAAGAAATAATCCCGATTGAGTTAAGAAAGAGATTTACAAAGTGTCTCATGTGGTAACATATGGATCTGACACGTGGACAATCAGAAAGAGGGAACAAAAGTATTTGAAGGGTTTTGAAAATGTGTTTGTGGAGAAGAGGATAGAATTATTATTATTATTATTATTATTATTAGCGCCGCGTCTTACTACCCGTTCGGGTTATACGCACTTACGCTAATGTGTAATGGTAGGGTGATTGTGAGATGAAATGGAGGACCTACAGTTTAACGTGGAATCCGAACCACGGTGGAGGGCCTGGCATTCCCCACATTCACCAGATGTCTTGTCAGAAGAGGATAGAAGGTCAAATGAATTGATAGGGTGAGGAATGAGGACGTGTTGAGGAGGGTGGGAGAGGAAAGGAGCCTGATAATGATGAAATTAAGAGAAAAACATTTTAGTCGGGACACACTATCCATAGGGGTTGTTTAATGAAGAGGAAAATAGAATAAGAGGAATAAGAATGTTTTTTTGGGATGATAACAGATATCAGGAAAGGAAGAAGCTACAAAAGTATGAAAGAAGACGCTCAGGACCAAAGAAAGGGAAATACGTCAATTTGATACCTGTATCAGGACAAGTTCACGTAAGAAGAACTTATATTATGTAAGCTCTCAATCCTACAATTAATTACTACCTCTTTTAAAAATAGTAATGTAATTTTAATGTTTTTACTCGATATAAATATTTTTATTTAGTTGAATGTAATAAATAATATATTTTTTTATTTATATTCTGGTATTATGTTCCCAACCTTCCCCAAATTTGGTTTAAATAACTCTTACATTAAAAAGAACTTTTTATTTGCAATATAATAATAAATTATGAAATTACCTTCACTCTGACATAGTTGGAATACATTTTTTTTAACTAGGGATGCTATGGCAAGTTTTTCACTCAAGACTTCCCATTTAGCAAAAAGTCTTTAATATTTTCTGAAAATTCTTCCAACATTTGTAATTAAATGAATTCAATCAAGATATAATAAGTTTTAAAGTTTAAATTTGAAGTTAATTTATTCTAAGCAAATGAACACCAGTTTTATGATTAAAAAACTACTCAATAGCTTCAGTCCGCAAACGAGATATATAAATAAAACTGCTGCTGGAAAATATAGTTCCAACATCTGTCGATAAAGAGTCTCATTTGGCCAGTACAGTAAACCCTTAGGTCAATAATCCCAGTTTTTTTAAACTGGAGCCATCGTTTCTTCATTCAAGTACCTCCTAATTTTTCTCGTGAGGTTGATTTGAACCCAATTCAAAATAAAGCTCTAGAAGCACGAGGTTTCTAGCCTGGGACCTCATGATTTGTAGATAGGAACCATGGTCACTGTACCTTGGAGACAGTCTTCATTATCAACTGGCTCCAATAAAGCAATAACAGTGATTTATTCCTCTTCTACATCCACTTGTCGACTATAATGGTTGAATCCCAATGTGTCACTGACATCGTGCTTATTGGTCTGCTGTAGACCACAGCCATGGTGTTAATAACTCGATATTATATAGCATGGCCTTTACTAAAACATCTCCTTCCTCTGTAGTTTAAAGAGCTGACATTTCAAAGAGCTCTAAATAAACATAAATAATCCTAAAATGATTCGTTAGTAAAATTAAAAATTAGAGATGAAAACCGTCAAGCAAAATTTTTAATATAAATAAGTATATATATTAAAATATTGACAACAAATATTAAGTCGTTATTTAATATAAAAATATATAATTAATATCAGATAAAATTAATAAATCCAATATTAGATTAAGAATCATTATAAACTAGTTTTTCATTAGTTATCTACCAATTGTTTCGTAATTTTATCAGAAACCAAGGCTAAGGGAACGATTGTATTTGTTAATAATTTGACCCAATTTTAAAATGAGTTCTCAAACAAAACCGATAGTAGAACACTATCTACAAACCCAATTTTAAAATGAGTTCTCAAACAAAACCTAGAGTAGAACACTATCTACAAACCCAATTTTAAAATGAGTTCTCAAACAAAACCTAGAGTAGAACACTATCTACAAACCTAATTTTAAAATGAGTTCTCAAACAAAACCTAGATAGAACACTATCTACAAACCTAATTTTAAAATGAGTTCTCAAACAAAACCTAGATAGAACACTATCTACAAACCTAATTTTAAAATGAGCTCTCAAACAAAACCTAGATAGAACACTATCTACAAATTATTATAAACCAACTTAATCAAAGAAGTGTGAAAGTTTATTTTTCTAACGCGCTTATTTGTATTATTAGTAAATCTGTAAATGATCAATGGTCACATTGTTTAGGGAATCAGGTCCTGAGACAGTCTTTATTATCAAGGAGTAAGAGGTCCGGATTCAATTCCTAGTTGTTTGTACTAAGCCCTAGGCAGTTACCAACTGTTGTTTACCTCTCCCTTCTACATTTTAATAATGGTTTCTCACCCCATTACAGGCAATGACGTGGAAAAGGTTCTAATCTCGTATTGTCTGGTTTGCCAAATGGGTAAGCTCAGGTGTTCTAACCCTGGTCAGATATACAGAGGAGTTTTCACCTACATATTTTCTACCCTCCTTGTTTTATCAAATGAGTGTACAATCCTTCTACATTGTCTGTTGCGCTCCTCCCTCAGCAATAGTGCTGCCGTGTGAATATCTCAGACGGGTAGTAAGACACAGAGAATGGGTACAACCCTTCTCCCTATCCCCTAGATTAATTATCTGATACCAATATTCTCTAGTATAAAGTATGCATTTAAAAAGATTTAAGATGTTTAGACATCATCCTTTTAAAAATATATTATTTGGTGGAACTTGTTATCCCTTCAAGCTGACAGGGAGGTGTGTTGTATACTGTGTATCTCCGAGCGGGTGAAATATATTCTCGAATATATTTTTAAAATTTTCTTGACATGGTCCAGATGTTTACTACATACATTCATTTTGCTAGCTATCACAAGGAAAAGGTATAAGTCCCATCATTTTCAAGAATGGATATATCTGACTGCTAGAAAGATATACTAGATCTACTTTAATGTATACAAACTTCAGGATATGTGATATACATTTATCACTCTTTATAGGTACTATCAAAACTTATAATATGATTCTAGTGGAATGCCAGAATTTTATCAATGTTAACCGCACCAATATATTTAATTGTTGTCTAAAAGGTGCTCAAATGTACAATACCTAGAAATTAAAGAAACTACTTAAACGTGTAAATTAGTCTACCTTTTTAAAAACAGTAATAAGAAAACCTATCTCGCGATAATAGCTATTGGAATTAGTTTAAACCAATAGCTAGTGGATTGTTTTCAAACTAATAGCTGTTAAAAAAATAACTTAATACAGTATCTAGGATAATTAATTAATTTAGTAGTCGCTTTGTCCCCCAAAATCCAAACCCTCGTCCACGCCATGGGAGATAGGCAAGGTTTGGAATAGGAGATATATTGTCAGAGTGAACTACCACAGGGATTTGATCCCTTGCACCAGCCTGGTAGTTTTATGGGTCTGTCAGGAACCTTTTAAAATCAAAAGGTTGCTAATGGGGTACTGGCGAGTCTAGCAGGCTCTTAGTTTTTAAAGTACTGCTTTCAACTACAAACCACTCTATAGTGTAAATAATACAAACGAAGACTTCAGATCTTACTCTGGTAATGATATGAATGATGGCAAAATGCTCAATGCCGCATCAAAACAAAACAAAAATAGATTAAATAAATATCAATCAGATATACTAATCTGAACATTCTGAGGTAAAGTTAAAGAATGTGAGGACATAATTCAAGAGATAAACGTTTAAATACTAGGACTCAGTGAACTCAAGTATAAGGGCGAGGGACTAAAGTAACCAAGAGAAGGTCATAATATTCTGGTTGGTAGGCGTCCAAGATAAAACTGGAGTAGGTATAATACTGAGTGTTGAAAGAAAGAACGTGTTGTGTGGGTTGAATATTTGGAGTTTACAGTATTATTTAAGCCAAAATAAATTAAAATTCTACACATAACATAAATATAATCCAATGTAACGTACCAGAGACAGGTTTTGATGATAAGTTATAGGAATAATTTAAGGAAAAGCTTAATGATTTCAAGAAAAGGTGCGAATATTATTGGTGATTTTAATTTCTAAATGGTGACCTGGTGGTCGAGGGGGTAAGGTGACAGACTTCTGTGCTGGGGGTCCGGGGTTCAATCCTTGGTCCTGGCACAGATTTATTTGATTTCCAAACCCTTCCTTCACCTCTGACAAGACATCTTGTGAATGTGAGGAATGCCAGGCCTCCACCGTGGTTCGGATTCCACGTTAAACTGTAGGTCCTCCATCTCATCTCACAATCACCCTACCATTACACATTAGCGTAAGTGCGTATAACCGAACGGGTAGTAAGACGCGGTGCTAATAATAATAATTTCTAAATAGGAGCTGTGAGACAAGGGTATGATAACATAGTGGCTCCATAAGTCTGGAGGCCCAAGAACGCCGAGGGATGCAGATTACTTTATTTCTGATAGAGGGACATTCTAATGCTTGGGAACACATATCATGAGGAACATAAGTCATATCACCATATATGAATGAAAATGAGAGCCATGCTCAATTATTTACTATATTATTGCAGGCAAACAGCTGCAAGAATGAATGCTGGATGTGAAAGCGATACCCAATATTTAGAAAGACATTGATCATAGCCTTCTTGTTGGTTGGTTCGGATTCTCAAAGCTTGAAAAAATTATAACTGGCCCAGGAGGAGACACTCAAGTGTGGAAGCCGAAGGAAAAAGAGATAGTAGATGACTTCAGAGATGACAGTAAACTATGTCTACCAAGAATATATATTGGGAGTGTTGAGGAGGTATTAAAATATTGTACAGCCTGTTTGGTCAGTGTACTACAAATGTATACGTAAGGATCAGTGGGATCAGTAAATTGATGGAAATATCATTGTGGTATGACAGGACAGAAACTGAAATGTTGAAGAAAAACAACTCGTTTAGAAAACACTGCCGGTAATGAATTGATCCAAACAATGATCTGATCTGTGTAAGTTCTAAAAGAAAGATACGAATTATTATTATTAGCACCACGCCTTAATACCCGTTCGGGTTGTACGCATTTACGCTAATGTGTAATGTTAGGGTGATTTGTGAGATGAAATGGAGGACCTACAGTTTAACGTGGAATCCGAACCACGGTGGAGGCCTGGCATTCCCCACCTTCACAAGTTGTGAATAATACACGTCTTGTCAGAGGTGAAGGAAGGGTTTGGCAATCAGATGTATCTGTGACGGGACCGAGGATTGAGCCTTGGACCCCCAGCACAGAAGTCCGATACCTTACTCTAGTCAGTACTGCCGGATAATGTTGTTGGATTATGAGAAACAAATGAAAGGACAAAAACCAAACAAATATCAGTCTGATGATTGTGAGGATACAGGGCTCGAATATACACTGTATACAATAAATAGTTTGTCAAGATGTTGAATTCGAATGATACTTAAAGGACAAAATCAAGGTTGATCCAAAAGTCAAGCAACACAAAGAAAAAACTTATATTTCGTGTGAGACATAGGAAAGGTGAGATGCGAAACGGTTGAGATAAAACAGGACCTGTCTCTCCATCAATCAATTACATGTTGTATATCCCAGTTAGGCAGTACAACTGTTTGGCGCTTAATTTGTCGAGAGGTATCCGCGGATTTATTATCCATGACTTACAGCTGCATAATTTTATTTACCTTTAATTAATGAAAAAAAAAATATTTCTAAGTCCCAATGCCTACACCAACTTCATCTCCTAATGGTGAGCCCAGTGCTGTCATATCATCATCATCATCATCATCATCATCATCACCATTATCATCATCACCATCATCATCATCATCATCATCACCATTATCATCATCATCACCATCATCATCATCACCATCATCATCATCATCACCATCATAATCATCATCACCATCATCACCCTCATCATCATAACCATCATCACCATCATCATCATCACTATCATCATCATCATCATCACCATCATCATCATCATCATCACCATCATCATCAGGGATCATCGCAAAAAGAAGAATGGAGAAGACTAAGTTCACCTTAGTGCACAATACAGGTTAATATTAATGCGGCCGGGGTTCAATCCTCGGTCCCGGCATAGATTTATCTGATTACCAAACCCTTCCTTCACCTCTGACAAGACATCTTGTGATGTGGTTCGGATTCCACGTTAAACTGTAGGTCCTCCATTTCATCTCACAATCACACTACCATTACACTTTAGCGTAAGTGCGTATAAACCGAACGGGTAGTAAGACGCGGTGCTAATAATAATAATAATAATAATAATACATCCCTAGAAGAGTGTTATTGAAAACAATACAATAGTTATATGGAAATAATACAACATAGCTTCTGATATATTATGTAAAGTAATAATAGAATAAATTATTTAAAATTGCAATAGAGGTTATTGTTACGTTTAAATTATTTTATAAGTTTAATGAAGAACACCTTTGAAAGTAAGTATGAAGAGAGTAGATTTAAGGAAATTAACTACAGTAATTATTGTGCAAATATAATGAGAATAAAACATATATTATATTTTTAAATATCTTTATTCACCAGTGTACTTGACCTTGAATTAAAATATCATTAATGGTAACTTATCACCTTGGACTACTCAAATACCAAAGCGCGTAATATATCTTATTATTATTATTATTATTATTATTATTGTCTAATACCCGCTTTGATAAATACTTAGAAGAGAAAGTTAAAGAAATCATGAGAACTTAAGTAAAAATACTTAATTTAATAATAGTAATTGTAGGAAAGTATCTTATCACTAGCCATTACATGAAATCACACTTCATTCTACCAACTTTGTGGCTCTCCGCATATTCACACTGGCCAATCAGATATTATCAAGAAAAGATTTATAAATATTTAGAGTTAAGAACATCGAAACTACATTTTATTAGGTGGGGGGGGAGAGTGTGGGAATTGAGCTAGGGAAGATTCACCCTCAACATATTTAACCTAGATTTGAACCCTACCAATCCATCCTTGACAATCTAGATTATTGTGAGAGTAATATTTTATACCGAACTACTGCAGATACGTAGCACCCAAAGTTAATCGCAAAATATAATAATATTAAATACTAAATATAAAGTGTGTTTCTCAAATAAGGTCAATTTGCTCTGTTTCAAGAGAAACATAAACTGTAAAGTCTAAAATTCCATGATATCTGAAACCTAATGAAAATTTTCTTACTTTTTTGATTTCTTGAAGTGAAATTTAAAGTTGTTATTTTTTCAAAACTAAAACAAAACATGTACTATTCTATGAATTACCTATATGTGTTTTAATGAAATCTATATCAATCAAATATAAACTGTAGGTCTATCGAACAAATATTATTTAAGTTTCGGTTGACT
Organism: Timema shepardi; assembly: GCA_902151425.1. Lineage (NCBI taxonomy): Eukaryota > Metazoa > Arthropoda > Insecta > Phasmatodea > Timematidae > Timema > Timema shepardi. Next base: position 139,250 of record CABFVX010001481.1, on the reverse strand, counting down.
TCGTAGGGCTTGGGGTATATTACATGTTCCAGGCTTCAATGGTCATAGGTTCAACCCTATCTGAGGTCGGTGAAATTTCTTGGAGTATATAAAAATCCGTAGCACAACTTCCTTCGGAGGCAAAGTAAAGCCATTGGCCCCCACTTCAATTATGACTTGTAAAAGGACCCTGGAATTCATGGGAAAATACCTTCCTGGCAAAAACGATAGAGCCTTTCACTCTCGCTCATAGAAATTTTCATCAATTTAAATCACTTAAATAAATTAAAACACAAATTCTACTTATATAATTTATTATGTGTCATTTTCAATTTGTTAAAAATAATATCTCTGTTTTTTTTATTAATATGCACCCCTACTATTTTATTAAAACCAATGTTACTGAATTAAATTCCATGAATAATTTCTATGTAATATTTGCAAAGTGTTTGAGATAATGAAGTTGATTTAGTCAGGGGGTGCAGGCATGTTTCCAGATGTGATGTCGAGGGAGGGGATAGCTATGTATAATGCTAGTTCGGCTGTTCATAGTCCCAAGAGAGGTCTGATCAGAGGAATACAATATTGCTGGCATGTTTCATGGTGGCCGCTTGCTTTGCTCTCTTTAGGACTACACCAAATTACCCTCAGGGAGCACGTAAATAGGACGCCTGCTTTGTTCAACTAAACATACAACAGTTTTGTATCTCTAGTTTTTTGTTTGAGAGCTTCATTCATATCCCCCATATTTCAATATTAAAAATATATAAATAGAAAATTACAATCTATTTTAAATACCTACCTAAACAAAATCCAATATTAACTTGTATTTAAACACATTCGTCTCACGTTTTGTAGTCAGCTATTTGTAAATAAGTAAAATAGTGTTGTTTTATTTTACTAATTTATTTTTACAAATACTTATTTTTAATTAAAAAGTTTTATTTTTGTTATATAAACATAGTGAAATATTGTTTTTAGGTGATATTAGCATCCCTAAGGTGATATAAATATATAAATAAAGTTAAAACAATTTTAAAATGACATATTTTGATCACATTTAAACATATGTTTATGTCTGCTAACAATCTTCTATTGAGTTAAATTTAGATATGATTCCTATTAGCTGACTTATTAGATAATGACCATGCTCTAACAAGAAATCACTTCTACATGTGTCTTCCTAACTTATTCACATTATATTATTGATAAATTGAAATAAGAGAAATTGTTTCAATGGGGCTCTACGCATACATAACATTAATAATATTATAGTAATATATTATCATTGTTGACTAGAAAAACAAATCAAATAAAAATGTTTGGATTGTAGATTTTACCCTCAGCTGCTGCATCCAAAATACATTATTTTACCCGTCCTCTTGACTAAAGAAGTTGCGGTGGTCAACCACAAAAATTAGAGGAGCTTGGTTCAATTCCAGTGGAACGGAAAATCTCTATTGGTTTAAAAACCTTTAATGATCTTATATTAATAATATTTATATATTAGGGATGACTATATAATATTAGGATTAATAAATCTTAAGTTAGATTATAAGGCGTAATTTAGTTATATAATGGATGTGTTTTAAACATGCATATCAAATTTTACAAATAAAGTTTATTCTATTTCATTTAAAACAGCACAATCTTTTAAAATGAGCAATTTTCCATTCAAGCAAATATTAAAAATAATAACCTACTTATTTATGAGTCATGGAATTTATTAGTAGCTAAGATGTCCTTTAGCGGCAATTTGACCTTTGACCTTTGACCCCAATCTGGAGAGAGAGTGTGTTGCGATTCAATTTTGCCCCATTTTATTTTTTTGCTACATTTTTGTCCCATTTGGTTTTATGTGTGCCGTTGGTTTTTTTGTGTGCCCATTAGTTTTTTTAGTGCCAATTGGATATAAATGTCTGGGTATGATTGGGACTGACGTGGGAGTTTTTTTATTTATTGGTAGGTAGAGCGTGCATTCTCCAGCACTCCTCCAGTGACGTGTCGACAATTATGTTTAGTCTAGGCAGTGTGAGGCAGAGGGTCCAAACTCGGGACATTGCCCACACCATAGGGCAGGGACTACAATCAAACAGTCAGTGTTTGGGGTTAACCCCTCGTAATTTACAGACGGAAAGCAGTGGAGCACATAATGATGTCAATTCGGAGCCTAATTACTAATAAATGAAGAAACTATCAAGTCCATAACCTTGTAGGGCACACAAATCCCCCTCAAAAATTGAAGATAACATCTACGGTTATTTTCCTGGGGCCCCAGGGCCTTCATTAATCGCTGATGATTATATTAAACATGTTTAATCAATAAAATACTGCTCAGCTCCTTAATTTTTACGCCACGTGTAGCACGCTAAGTGTCTTCCAGCACTCTGTATCATTAAAATGTGATTATAATCTACAGTAAAAGGATGCGTATAGTAGTATTTTGTCAGGAAAACACAATTACATCAATAGCAATTTGACTTGTAGTAGACACTTGACAGCAAATGATGTGTGAATATTCTAAATTATTCCTCCTACCAATAAATGGCTGTTCGTTATATCAAACAAAATAAATACATTCATATGGCAAATCCATGCTCTGATAGATATTGACCATAACATTTTTATCTTTAAACTTTTCATCCTACCAGAATCATACTATAGTTCTGTTCTATGTTCTTCCTTCGTCAAGTCATGGTCAATATTGATTGCAAAAAAATATAAGTTCGTATTTATTCTTTCTACCAAACAAACTAAATATATTCATACGTCAAATTAGTGAGATACTGACCTCTGGTAAAGGTTACATACGTCAAGTCATGTGAACTGCAGAATATCAATGTTGATGTCTGATCACCATCCGTATGAATACATGGCATCGCATCTTACTATTCGATCAGGTTGTACGCGAATATGATAGGATAGGGCTGAAGAATTACACACGAAATTGCGTGGAAAAATCACCATCAGTGAACCCAATTGGGGTTCAAACCACGCTCTCTTCGTTCTCAGAAGGAGAGCCATACATGAGAGTGACGCCTCAGACCATTCAGGTGCTGAAGTGGACTAAGCTTCACAGTGATGTAGGGACACTATCCCTCCCCTAAAAACATCTACTAAAAGTGGTTGTATTCACAGATATAGGTATCCGTCATACCAACATGGACCACGAGTAAGGTAGAAACGTTCCAGCATTTACGTGTAATGAGGTAGAGGCAAACCATTTAGTGAGAACTAGGGACAATACCCCTCATTGGAGATTTTTAACCCCGACCTTCACCGCCATAACTAGATGAGCTACACACACACTTTCTGGCAAAATGTCTATACATTAATTAAGTTAATGTGGTAGGGATGATTAAGAAAATGTTCCGGAGAGAGAGCTACCAACAGTTTACCAAGCTTGGACTCGATTCCAATCTTATCAACCAGAATTAGACGAGAATGATAATTAGACGGCATGTCCCCCGAGATTCGAATCTCTATATCATTGCTTATGTATGTTAAAAAATGGGCGCCCGAACAAATGCATCCTTACACTGGTTGAGCGCACTCCGCATTTGCGAGAGCGAAAAGATAAGGGATAAGAACATCGATATAGGTCGCTGTTCTTGCGCTAAAATACTCATGAACTTATTCAACGATGATCAAGACACAATCGATCAAGTAACGGTATTACATTTAATTTGGTAACGAAGCTAAATTAAAAATTATAATTATCCAATAGGCTGAGAGAAAATAAGTAGGCTACATCCGTGTAACATTAGCCGCTAGCTAATGTTAAAATACTGGAAACTGCAAACTTACCCAACTATACGAAGACGTCCGCGGCCATTCTCATGTAAACACTGCGGGCCACTTGTCATCACACACCCGGCCATCACGACCTTCCTTCTAATACTAAGGCGCGCCCGCTGGGATACATCACGCCGATTCTGCTTGCCCAAAAACCATAAGAAGAAAAGAAGTAACACTCCGCCGAGTTTACGAGCGGGCGTCTACTAGCTCCAAGAGGCTCCTAGAACCTTCTCCACCCTATCTACGTTCTTTGGCGCCCCCCCCCCACCATGTTCTGCAAGCTGTGTTTTAGTGCGTATAAAAGATCGACCCTGTGAATTGTGAGCCACTCTTGGGCTGGCTGTGAAGGTCGCTTGAATAGGCGATAACGACGAAAATTACAATGTAAGCTAAATTCCTTTTGGGTTAAATGTCTGACTTTTCAAAATTATTTTTAGGCACTTCGATTATTATTACTTGTAAATATCCTAAAAGTTTTAAACTTGATTTCATTGACATTTCAAGCTATGTCTACGTATAAACTAAAACTTTACTTTTGGCTGAATGCATAACATACCTGGACTTGAGACTTTTGCTCTAACTATTGGAATATTTTTGTGAATGGTTTATGATCTTACCGTCGAATTAATGTTAAAGATAAATGGGTTGAGATGCCTTACCCTTTGACTTTATATTTTGGGCGTAACAGAATTAAATTGTGTATAAGTTATAGTTAGTTGTTTCCTATTTTTATCTCTATTTATCATGTTAGGTTTAGCGCTTTAATTTTAAATGGACTCGTTCCTTAAAACCTTGCTCTGATTAATTGTTTGTCAGAGATAGGTGAATTTGGCATTAGACTAAAACATCTTATAAATTATGTCAGTCGTAAACATTGCCTGTAGACTTTAACTTATTAAAACCTTGCTAGGTTTATATGTAATTTTCACTGTGTTAGGGTAGTTTTGGTAAGGTTAATACATGGATGTTCGCCTCCGAACATGAATTGCTGGGCGCCTTCAGCGCGTTATATGTTTAGGTGGGAAGTTAACATAGCAACCGAGTTATGATGACTAATGAGAGATGTTGGTCTATTAAATGCAAAGTAGTTGTCTAATATCAGCCTCAGCTCACACAAATAGCTAGGGTTTAATTGTATATTTTTCCCCATTCTTACGGGGCTGGTAAAATGATGTAAATAATGTATATTGACTAGATGTTAGTAATTGTTGAAGTTAACGTTTAATTCTTAGGTTGAGATTATAATAGGGTATTAGCCTTCATGCCTAAATGTTATTTCTTGTAGCGAGTAACGAAGGTGGCTCTTAAAGCTAGCGCTAGTGGTATGAAGATGCCAAATGAAAATGTTGTAAAGAAGTTACATTTTGTATAACTGTTAATATACTTGTATCCATTGTTTCCGACCCTTTTTTGGGTAATTATAATAAACTACTGTTGACGGTGATATTCGTTCCTTCTCTCTATATAAGTATCATCCTTCGGTAATTTTAAGTTTAGTTGATTCTTGTGAAGTAATAACAATAATGGTATAACTTCTGGGCTGTGTTTATCGACCGTTGAGGACGGCCGTGAGAACTTGCCCTTATCTATCCCAAATTGCGTGCGCTGGGTGTCATTTAGCTTACCCAGTGGGTATAACTAGTTTACTCACCCAGCCCACTCTATCGATTGTTGTTGTTATTTTCTATTTTTTTTTAAGTGTTTGAACCCTCTCATTTGGATGGTAGATCCAAATTATGGTCCATCCGGATGAGATTTTGTATAAAAACCCTTGCAATTTGAAAATTTTATCATTCTACTTCTGATATTCAAGCAGTAAGAATATAAAAAAATGATCTTCAATCACACGGCAATAGGAGGTAAGCCTGACGGTGTAAACAAAGTCATGTAAGCATTGTGGACAACATTATTTATGTTTTTAAGTGTTAAACATTTTATAAATACTGACCTCTTACATTTAAATTTTGAATTTAACTTTGACAATCATTTATATTTGTCAGTGTTACTAAACTTGATATACAATTTTTAAATAATGATGACCCATCTTAACAGTAGTTTATTGTATTTATTTAATAAATTAAAATATTAATGGTGACTTTATTTCATTTAAACAGTATAGGCATTATAAATAACTATGAATAATATTAACAGTAAATTTATTTAATAATATAGTTTTAATACATATTTTTTAAATAATTTAAAAATGTTGCGTCACATTGACTGATTGTATGTAATACAACTGTTATGTATATTTAGACCCAGATATCTTCCACGCTGTATGTTTTATTAGGATTTACAAAAAACTGGCCCGGAGCAATGTTGGGGAGCTTCACAGAAGATGAAGTTTCTCTGGCCGAAATAGCTGCACCATATGGCTAATTTTGTAACTAAACTAATTTTTCAAGGAGATATAACTTATTTTTATCCTCTTTGAATCGGGACCTCCCAAATATTTTTTTTCAGTCAGTGTATGGGTGAAATTCATTTTTTTGGATGGTGTACAAATAATCTTGGGAAGATCCAATTTAGAATGGGTGGATGTATTGAAGAGTGTAAGAAGATAAAATTCCCCCAGAGCTGTTTGGTCAAACTACTGACATGTAAAAAATGTGCAATATGTTTTAGAACATCACGATTTAGGCACAGTAGCAACTACCATCCAACCTACACAATACCACTAAGTCCCGGTGGTTCTTCATCTGGTAGAAGGTATTGGTACAAGCAGCCACTACAATGACATCTATACGAATCTGGATGAGATTGACAGTGTTCTATGTAAGTAATTTTATGGCACACACACAAAGCATGCAACCTGGTATTTACAGCAGTGAACTTTTGTGACCTGATTATATTTTGATCTCTATTGTCGTTAAAGTTAAGGAATGCATCCAATAGTGTTGTCCCCTCCCCCACACCCACATACATCATAATTAGCGACAGATTTCTAAATCTACTTCCATCTACAGTGACAGCTATAGTATGATTTTGGTAGGACAAATAGTATTTATGTCAAATCATGTTATCCACAACATTGATGTTGAATGAAAACAAACATTTGTGTTTTCTTAACTATCATAATTCCCACGATTTAACATATTCATACGTCAAATCAGGTTATTTGCATCTGACACCTTTATAAATATTATAAATACCTATAAAAGAGTAATACAAATAATATTCTAAATTTACAGAATCCCACAATTTAACATGTTCACACGTCAACTCATGTGATCTGCAGTACAAATAACTCTGTAAATTCAAAATAAGTCTACGATCATTTACAAATAATTTATTTGAGAGTGTTTATTGTGATTTTTAGGGTAGCGCACAAATTGTTACTAAATAAGTTTATATAAGGATTTCTTTAAGAAATTGATGAAGGGCCAGTTTCATAGTCAAACTTAGCATGCCTCGAGTGCGGTGCTATCCTAAACACAAGACGTCACCTACCTGAACTTGAATGGAATGGGCTGGTCTCGCATAGGAAACTGGCCCATTCCATTCTGGTCTAGGTAGGTGTCGTCATGTATTTAGTATCGACTCGCACTTTAGGCATGATAAGTCTGACTATGAAACTGGCCCGAAGATTCATTTGTTAATAAATAAATTAAATGCCTTATTCTAAAAAAATACGTCGAATCATGTGATACACAATTCTTATATTGAATGCAAAATAGTTTGTATTTTCAAATCTGCCAGAATCCTCACAATTTAACACATTCAAACGTCAAGACAGATGAGCTACATCATGCACCTGTATAGATATTATCAATACCTATAAAATAATAATGCAATAATAGTCTAAGCTCTTATAATCTCACAATTTAACATATTCGTTCGCCAAGTCATCTGATCTGCAGTACAAAAAACTTCTGTATGAAGCTTACTCTTTTGTTTAAGTTCAACTGGAGGCGGGAATCACCAAAACAAAGTACCCCATCCAGCCCATTGAAGCAGTAGCACTTCCAGACAGTGCCCCACCTCCATGAACTCCACCAGCTCTAAGAGCCGGAGAGCGACTGACCAGAGTCATCCACGTCCTAGTGGAGGATTTGGCAGCAGTCTGCTCCTCATAAGCCCCCACCCACCCAGAATTAGTGGCCCGGTAAATAAGGTTGGGGGAGGGTTATCTAAAGGTATTTCTCTTAGAATCGCCGAGGAGAGAATTAAACAATTAAAACATTCATTATGCCGGGCGTGAATTTATCATACAAATAAGGATGTCAGAGAGCGATCATTACACTCAAACCTGGCTCGAGGAGCAAATCAATGCCTTGCTAGGGTGTCTCCAATATCATGGAGTTAGTGTGGGGGATCACGTAGGGCTGCTATTTGACAACACAGACTCCTCAAAAAGACCTCTATTTATATAATTTAGACGAGCAGATCAGCTTGACTTGCAGGCAGTGCTCTATAATGTATAACGAGTGTTAAAAACCAATGTTTCGTTCTTCGCTTCATCCCCCTTTAATGTAAAGTTACATAATTTTAAAGAGCCACGCGAGAGGAGTAATCATAAATGTGATAAACTCTCTCCCAATAGCACATATAGCCAAGACAACAAAGGAATCATTACGATTCAAAATGGTGACGATACACTTTGTCTTGTCATTGCATTGGTGGTCGCCAAGGCTGTGTGTGACTTTAAAATAGAACCATGATCTATGTACCTGAACACCTATACCATATAAAGAAAGGCCGCAAAATTCAAAAATTCAAAGTTGTGTCTGAACATGGTGATTTTGAATTCACAGAGATATATTTGAAATTGTTTCATTAGCTGGAGACCTGTCCAATATGAGGGGTATCCCCCCCCTTCCAATGAACATTTCTTTAAGGGGTTAAATTGAATTGTACTTTCCACGACGATAAGCAAAACCAATCTGATGTCATAACATTCTTGACAGCCGTATTTAAGTTCGTATAATTTTGTTTTGAGCCTCGTGTACCATTAAGTAATAAAAACAAACAAAAATGCGAATACACTTGCGAAAATTTCTACGCTAAAGCAGTTTGCAGTGGAGGTCAATTTGTGGTCAGTAAAGAATGTGGGAGCTGATTCATAACCATACTTGTTTTGATAACCACAAATGTCCTGGTGTTTGCAGAGGTCACATGTTGAGCTGTGATGTCAAAAATATTTGTGAGGTCTGTGGTTAATTTTTCAGTTTGTAAAAAGCATTATATTCACACCAGTGTTATAATATTTTTTGTGGAATATGTTAAACCCATCGTACTTTTGTTCATTTCTAATATATTAAGCTAACCCCACCCAAGCTGTCACTGTAAAAAGGCAATTTCATGTTCATATTCTATGATTTTGAACGCAGACAAGAAACGCTTTTTCAAAGTGCGGCCATTACGTACTTGCACGAACCTAACCTCCTTTTCAAATTCTAGAGCATGGACATCAGCCACCTAGCCTAGAATACAAAGGGCTATGATGGAAATTTTATTTTTAAATACATGGTGTAGATAATGAATTGGACTCTAGAGCTCATAATGAACAGTGGTAAAATAATGTCTATGCGTTACTGCCCGACCCACTTTATTGATTCGCTAAACTTTCTCAAGATGTCGTTGTTCAAGATGCCCTAAACATTTGGCTTGGACGAGTCATTGGCAAGAGGACATTTCTCCCATTTATTGAGTAAAAAATAAAACGCGGGTTATAGGGGACCCTTGTCGCCAAAGGAGGACTACAGCATCGGTAAGATGTCAGTTAAGGTAAAGGAGCACTTTGAGAAGTGGTATGACGCGCTGGTCAGAGAAAATTATGTCTTTGATTTTAAACATGAATTGGAAATATATTGCGTGAGGCCTGTCTAAAGTTTAGCGACATGCTAATGGAAATATAAAAGTGGGATCCTTTCCGAGTGGCGTGTACGATCGCAGGAGCGACCATGTTGGTTTACTGATGAATTAATCTTAGGAATAAAATCATCGGTGTACCGTAGCTACAGACTGGCCCGTCACCAACAACTGTTTTCAACTTACCCTTTTGACAGAAAAATCGAAGTTTCGTTGAAGATCAACTATTGCGCAACAGAAAGACTTTTGTGTACGTGCTGCAAGTAAACTGTGAAGTGAAAGTCCGATATCCTCACCCCTTCTCTGAACTAAGACACTCGTCCAACTCGCGCATGCGTGAGAGTGCAGTTCAAAATAACCGTATCAGTGAGCCAGACGTCCGTTGCTACCCCCCCACCGCCCGTTGCTATGCGAGTGTGGACTGTGTTATAATTGTGTAGCGCCTTATGATTGGACGTCTATGACGACATTGTGATGTAACTCTCTCCTTCCTGATTTTCCCCGCTGGGCAAAATCGAATATAAGCTTGTGTTTCAACGTAATCTTTACTCTTTGATGCCGATTAGGAATTAGCATAACTTGGGCAGATAGTAGGCCCCTAGGACCGTCTTATAAAATGTAAGCTATACTTAATGACAGGAATTAATCGCCGACCATGGACTTTGAGTATGTTAGGTTGAGGTTCGAATCCTGGAGGAAATTTAGTTTGTTTAATGTAAATTAGGGAAAGTAATCTTCGACCGTGAACTGTACTTATTACAGGTCAGGGTGCGAAGCTCGGTGAAGTTTACCAGAATAAGTGTTAACTAGGGAGATTGTTCTCGAACCATAAATATGGTTAAATTGAGGTCAGGGTTTAACTCTTGGAGAAATTTGGCAAGTTCGTTTCTTAACAAGAATATTAATACTTTGACTTTAAACATAGTAACACTTAGGTCTTGGGTCAAATCCCGGTGGATTTTAAAGGGAAACTTGACTTTAACCTTTAGCTTTTGGATTCAGGTCAGGGTTCGAACTATGGTCGTAACAAATTATTGTATCTATATTTTTAGGTTAGTGTTAGGGTATTTGTAATGTTTACAGTCTATTGTATTTATTTCAGTTAGGTTAGTTTAGTAGTTAACGGGAAATGTTAACATTAGATTATATGTATTGTTTCAGTCAGATGTTTCCAAAGTTACACTTTATTACTATGAGGTTCAAAACCCATTAAACGTTAGTTTCATGGGAGATATTAACTTGACGTTTTAAAGACTTGATAGTTTCATGGCAATATTTATTAATTGTAAACCTTTATATTTTTTTATTAGAAACAATTTCTCTTTTTCATCGCGGATTATTATATCCTATTGTATCTATATTTATAAGAGAATTGCTTTATCATTTATACATTAGCTTATATAAATATCAAAGTTTAATACCCAATATTGTACAAATTATCTGACTCTGAGTATTATCAAAATAAATGAGCCCTTGGGCTGTACTTGTTAACCTTTGTTAGTTCTTGTCTGATCTCAGACTATCTTTTGGTTAGGTCCATTAGACCTAGCCTTAGCTTTTCTGGTAAGACAAAAGGCGAAGCAGGATGACATGGCCTCTCTGTGATTATCCTTTTTTTTGTAATTTAAAACCGCGCTCTCTGTGGCAACTTGTTGAACTTAGGTTATGGGACTAAGGGATGGATGGTAGCCATAGAGGGCGAGGGAACGGTTGATCGGTATCATCAATAACGATGGCTACTGCTGTGCAAACAAAGAGTCGCACGTCGCTGTACAATGGCTCTTTGGGAAGCCCATCAACTTCATGTCTCTATCCTTCGTGTGGACAAAGGCCGTGAGGAATATATATTAGGGTGATGTGTAGACGGCGAAGCTAAAGTTAAGGATACCACCACCGTATTTCAGTACTGGGATGTTATTGGCACGGGTTCCATCTCTGTTATCCTGAAAGGACCACCCCTATTAAAAAGAGCCACCACGAGACCACGGAGATGCGTTATCAAGTGACCATTGCCTGCAAGGAAAAGTTAAAGAATTCTGGCTACACGATTGTTTAAATGTTAGCGTGTATGTTTAATTAGAAGAAACGCACAGGCAAGGATTTGAAACAATTTTTACTACAGCACAATGTGTACAGCAAGATTCCCCTTGGTTCCAGGGACGCATTCTTTGGCGGGCGTACAAATTGTATCAAACTCTTCCACGAAACAGTCCTTCCTTCTGGAGAGAAGATCAAGTACTAGGCTGTGTGTTCATTGTATCCTTACGTGTACAAATACAAAAAATTCCCATCAGCCCCCACAAAATTCACTTGGAGAAAAAAAAACTAAGGCATAAGTCAGCACCTCGACAAGAAAGAACGCTGGCTGACATGTCTGGTTGATTGTCGAGATCCGGAAAACCTTTGAAAAAGTCTACGACATTGAAGCAGTACGTAAAGTATGAGAGTACGAAGTATCTTTTAACGATCATCAGACACGTTCTAGTGGATTGATTAATGGGTACATTGATCAATTTTTCAAAAGTAAAAAATAAGCCAGCGGATGGCCAGAGTGATGTACCTTACAAAATGATAAGTTAGATTATATTCAAAATTATTTAAAAAGGGTTCGTTTCTGTTTGTAAAAACCCTGGTATCCACACACTTGATAAACTATTTTTAAATTTACTATGAGGAAAGTTTGGGCAAAGACATGATTTACCAAATGTATCCTTTGTCAACGACAATCATCGCATCCACATTTACCTGATGGATCCATACATTACCGTGGACAGTGTCATTGATGTTAATGATGAGGTTATGTTCTTCGATTATAAGGATGTGCCTAATGCGTTGCGCCCTAACCCTAAAACGAGTGTTTCAGTGCTATACTACACGATTGTGTCGGCTATGTTGACTTAAAAAGCATTCTAAATATATTGGGGGACCACGTTTAGTATCACGTTACAGATAGCATTCACTAAATGTCACGGTGATTTGAGTCCACTGACCGGAGAATTTTTAGGTGACCTCTTTGACGAAATTCAATATTACAGCCCGGGAAGCTATATTTGCGCCTTTGTATCTGGTGGCCCCAAGAATTACGAATACTGAGTTTGTGTCATGGCAATCCGTCCAAAACAAAAACGGTGTGCAAGGTTCGCAGGATCTCCAAAAGCTATTAGAACCTGAACGGAATTTTTTCGACATTTTGAACACGATGTTCACAGAACAGGTTGTGGAAATATACGTACAGATACCGCAACATATTATAAGAAAAGGTCTTGCGACTGTATGTGCCATTATGTGCCATTTCACATAATTAAGTTCACCCGCGAGTGTACACTAAACGACAGATAGCTATTGATTTTAATACGTTGAGGTTTGGGTATATGAGTCCTTGTAAATGCGCTCGACATGACTTAAAGTTGATAATTTATAAAAGATGAATAATCATATTTTTTCCTTTCATTTGGAAAGTTCCACTGACATACCTTTTTTCAAATATATGAGATTTGTTATATTTTTGTTTCATGAAAAGACGCATATTAATTTATTAATTTATTTTATGCGCCCGGGATAATTTTTTATATATTAAACCTTATTATTATTATTATTATTATTATCTGATTATTTCTAGTAAAATAAAAGTAGCTGTTTGTTTATATATTAATTTTAATACTAATAAATTTTGTTTATTTTCTTATGCATATTTTAAATTAAATCTATCTGTCTAGGTATGTATATATTCAAATACTCTTTAAATTGGACTTTGTTAATTAGATTAGATCTTTAGGACAGAGGCCACAATTACCGCTACGACTTCAAGAAATTTATTATGGGTTTCTATCCTCCTAAACATGTAAAATAAACTTAAAGTCTTAAGATATATTTTATAACTATCTTTATTGTAAATAAATATTCCATATATACTTTACATGGTGCAAGCTATATTCTAAAATATTTATTTGTGTAAATAAATATTATAAAAACAGTTAGATGTGTTTTTTAATATCCATAACCCTCCATCCTATCCAATAAATACAAGTTAATTTAGCATGTAAGTCTATTTTCAATCATTATGGACTAATTGAAACATCCATTTTCGGCCACCATCAGTGACCCTTCCGTCTGGTGAAAATCATATTTTGTAGCCGTACTTATCCGTCACTTGGACTCAATGTGTGACGTTAAATTTGTAAAATCATCTGGTGTTATGCTTTACGGAAACCGGGATTTAAACAAGACGGGCCAAGTCCCCGTGTTATAGTCTCTAAGGGCTTGCTGGAATTGGATGACGCCTGTAATGACGACCCACATATGATTTTCCTGGATGACCTGATGCGTGAAGCCAAAGAATTGATCGTGGATATTTTCACAAAAGGTTGCCATCATCATAATATTAGTATCATGCATCTTAAACAAAATATAATCAACTAGAGCAAGGGTCAAAAAACTATATCGTGCTTTTTAAAAATTCTAGGGCTAAAAATCAGATTAAACTCTTTTCACGTCAAGTCTGTCCTGAAAGGCTCCGTGTTTTTCGAGAAGCCTACGCTGATGCTACAAGTACTCCCCACGGGTATATATTGTAAGATTTAAGGCAAGGTGCACCTGAATGGTTCAGATATAGAACCCGCACAAATGTCAGATGGCATTTTAACATACAATGCAAAAGCTATAAAAACACAGAATCTTCTCGGTTACAGATCAATTCATAACCATAAGTTCCAAAGTACTGAAGCAAGCTCCTCTGAAAGCAAGGCAGAGCAAAAGATCGACACAATGATGACCAGCTCAGGCTATAAAAAGCATCGTAAGAAGCACCGATTTCAGTCTTCTGTCGTCATCAGACGTAAAAAGGTCAAGAAACCAGCAGTAAATATTTTAATTGAAATGTATTTTCTACACCCCCAATCATGCGAGTGTGCAAGCAGTGAACTCGATCTCTTTTCAGTCCCACCCCCGCAAAACAGTTTTAAATGTTGACAATGGATCCAGTACAAACTTTTATCATCCATCACAGAGGATTCACACATCTAATTTACCGTCTGCGTTCAACGGATAAGCCACAGAGAACCCGTTAAATTTCCAAACCTATGGCATGAACCATTTCTCGTTTTGCGTGGACGGGAATCAGGTGCCGTCAAACCCGTTACAGCCAAATTTTTCGAGCGGCAACTATGTCATATCATACCACACACTGCTTTCTGGAATGGATATCCATATCATGAAAGAAGGTAGTGGAATCTTACGGGAAGCCTTCCCTAAGGGATACCATATCATGGCTTTCGATCTCACACATAGTCTCTCCACCCACATGATATCGCATTATAATTTGACGATGCATGGCTCTCTGAGCATCGAAGAAAGCTTCACCAGAGCTCTCACCGAAACCGTCAACTGTATTGTGTACGGTGAGTTTGCCAACATCTTCACCATTGAGAAGGACAGAAGTATCGTGACTGATTTTGGATTTAATATAAGAAAATTCCCACCCCTTATCCTGTCATTTAAATCATGGACGTCATTGTAGACATCCAGAGTTTCATTGATGACAGCAAGGAGTTTATCGTCAAGGAAGTGAGTGTTTTATCTGTATGCGGAACATTACTTCAACAATGGTTTTTAAAATTCCCTTAATCAATCGAGGAACTTTTCATCGCTGTTAAATAGCAAGTAAATTATATCGTCAACAAACTGCATGGTATTCTCTGAGATATAGGCTATGTGGATACAGTCTACTTGAATCCCTCATCTCCCGTACCACAATGCGTGCAGAAACCATATACTTTAAGGGGGAGAAAACAAATAGTTCCTAGCCAAATAAACGCCTACGCCTGTAGTAGATCTGTATGACAGAGGTTGTCTATCTTTGAAAACATTTAAATTGTATGCTCCTTGTGGTTTGCACATATTGCTGTTTCGAATTATTTTCAGCTTCCATCGTTTGGGGACTTAGAGATTGGATGATTGAAGATGGACACACACACACAATAAGACGTTTGCTGAAAACAAACCAGTGGTTTCGTTGTTTATGATCAGATATTTTCCCTGCTGATCAACTATCTCCAAGAATAGCGCAACCCTCAGCTCTCGTTATCAACACGGATCCATTCACAAAGCCTGGGAAGCATTTGATCGCCATTTTATCGACAAGAACATTGGGGGAAAATAATTTTACAGCTATGGTTTTACACCCCATATAATGTAACATCTGAGATTTATACGCGAAAACACTTCCCATACGTCTCATAACACGATATAGCTTCATAGCATATCCTCAAACGTTGGCGGACATTACTGTATTATATACCTTCTCTATCACACCAAAACATTCAAACTAATACTTTCCTAACCCTATTCTCACCAATCAATCATACAGGCAATGACGCTAATGTGTTGAGATGTTATATCACGTTTTCAAGACAGTAGGGGCTTGTCGCCCTTCAAGAGGCTGTGTACAATCAGCGTGCACCTCGTCTTCCCCCATAAAAGTCGAGTCCCGACTGTGTGCCAGCCATAATCACGACAGTCGTTGAGGCGATAAAACATAATGGAAGGTCAAGACGTTTGAACGCGCAAAGAAAAACTGGTGAAGCCGCTCACCATCACCAGTATTTTCAATAATTTGCTTCCTTTGGACGAATTCGATGCCAAATGAGTCATTGTTGGTATGAGTCTCAAAAACAACTTTACGCCTTATGTCCAGATAGAAAAATGCTGAGGTAATAGTGTAGTGTTTAACCGTAGAGAGTGGCAAGACCTGGGAAACTACAAGTCGGTCATATTAAAGTTTTTCAGCAACACGCAAACTCCTCAGATGATTATTCTGACTAATCTTGAAATCTTTCTTAGATGCATGTGCAGTGACCATATGGTCGTCATTAACGAGAAAAAAGACGCCGGACTCAAACGCATCACCTATATAGCATCTAGCTGGTTGCGTCTTTTTGAGGTGTGGAACTTTATCTACGTCGCCGTCGACTGATGAGATATGTGGTCAACACCCGTCACACGATATTGCAACGATTTGATCAACACACTCGTCATGGATGTATGCGACACGTTAACAGAATCAGCGGATGCCATCTGTCTCGTCTCAAACAGCCTACGGTGAAAACGCACATCACAAACCTATTTCCAATCAGTGCTACCTACTATACACGTCAAGTCTTCGATTTGGACTATTACCTGCTCGATTATAAACTAAAAACAATTTTACTAACACATTTAAGACACACTGTAGAAAAGTATATACATGAATATATGCGTTATTTCTGTAAAAGTGTATAATATAAATTATGTATATCTGTGAGACCTTTATTGAATAATAAATATAGGTTTGTAATATCGTATTTTATTCACGCAAAACTTGTTTGCCCCATACACGTAAGGCTATCAGGTACGAGTCTCTACTTGTTGAGCTGCCAAAGTGGCACCAAGCATGAACAGGGTCAATGACCTCACAGTTTCAAATTCAAAATCTATTCCTGTTTCTACTTGTCTTGTGGAGCTGGCCAACTGGCACCAGAATTACGTCATTAAGGAAAACCCATTGTAACATCATTTGAGGTCGTTATCTATTCCTGTCTCGACTTGTCTTGTCGAGTCGCCAAACTGGCACCACGGTTGCGATGATGTCAGCCGGAAATTCCATTACCACATTGATGGTCAAAGTGGGAGGGGGAGGTTTGTGACAATAAAATAGATTCGGGGCCTTGCGCGAGGGAGCCAATTTTCACAATCTACGCTAAACGGCCATCGAGAGAAGATGCTCCTGCACGTTCCTTCCCTCAGTAGCGAGGCCAACATTTTATGGGACGTTGCGGGAGGAGTGCCCAGCTTTGTGGACTGCATGCTCCCCCACTGATAAATAAAAAACTCCCACAAATTAACTCCAATGCCAGCCCCAATCCTACCTAGACATACGAGCCAATGACACACAAAATAAACCAATTCGCACACATAAAAAACTAATGTGCACACATAAAAACTAATGGGACAAGAACTAACAAGTTTGGACCAGAATAAACCAGCACAGCCAAACTCTAAAAAACAATCCAATGACCCAGATGTCTATGACATCACACATTCAAAAATAACCTGGTTACGACATCACACACTGCATTGCGAATTGACGTAATAATTACAATACACACTATTCAGATCTGGGTCAAAGGTCAAAGTTCAAATTGACGTTAAAGGACACACAGGTAGGTCAGGGTTCAAACCAAGCACCGGTATACTACGGAAGGTGTATACGAATAATTTATATTATAAATGACTGCAAAATCTAGTATCTTTTCTATAAGTTCTACTTTCATTTTCCAATCAACATTAGTACGAGAAAAATACATACATATAATCCAGACTGGTAGTGAGATGAGCTTAATTAATATCACATCTAGCCCCAGCGTCGAAGATGTATACCAATTGAACAAAATATACATTTTACTAGCACCGTGTCTTACTATTCGTTAGGGTTATACGTTTATGTAGGCTATTAATTAATCTAATGGTTTTTATGTGCTAGGAAGGTTTTATTCAAAAGAAGTGTACCCGCATTTGCGTGGAGGAAGAGTGCAATACCACTGTCTAAAATCTACCCTCTATACACCCGATTGAGATTATAACCTCGATCTCCCCATCATAGGCAGTCTAGTCGACAGCAAGGTTAGCGTGGTATAACATGCAGCCACCAAAGCGGCTTACAAAATAAGTGAACTCTGTTTCTTGCCACTTGGATTGGACAAGGCTTGGTGAAATCTTCAGTCTACCACACTAACCACGTTTTCAATGGGAGAGACTTCCGACATTTTCTTTGCGTATATCCCGAACGGGTAGTAAGACGTGGTGCTAATAATAATAATAAGACATTTTCTTATTTGATTTATATTAATATAGTTTGCCAGTAGTTCAAACTCAAAATATTATGTAAATCGTACTTTCTCAAGCAACAAGTACTTTGGACAGTTTATCTCAGAAGTGGAACTTTCTGCTTTTATTATCGTCAAACTGGGTTAAAATATTAATAAAAACTGTTGTTTGAAATATTATACCTGGTCACTATAATTGTAAACACGCCAAAGTTTCTAACATTCTTACCATCAAGTTTCTCAAGGTCATCTCGTGCGCAGGGTCTTAAGTCGTAGCTAAGTGGTGTGAGGATTGTCACGCTAAGCTTCAGGTCTCAGATGCAATCTTGTGACCATGGGGGCATAGATCATTAAGTTATATTGCATTCAGTGAGTTAACAAGGGCTATATAATAAACATAAACTAATTTTAATTTATTGATTGCATAGCACTATCAAAACGTAATTGGACTTGATCCATTAAAATTGAATTTGACACTATAAATAGAATAATATATTTTAGAATTAAGTTTTCTATAAATTTATAAAGTTTTTTAGTATTTTTTTTATTAATCAGTACCAATCGGTAAGAGGAACTCAAAATACGTATAGTACTTATTCGATTCTATCTGAAGACAACAGTAATTTAACATTAGTTTCAAAAAAACTTAACATAATATATTATCTACAAATATTATTGCTAAGTATGGCCATTTTGTGTTACTCAACTTGATCTTTTTAGTTAGTTTGAAAATGGTAATTCATACAAATATGTTTTCATAAAGGTTAAAGATAAATTTAATAATAAATTACTAAACCACTTTTCAATAATAATTGTTACTTTTGTAGCAAATAAAACAGTTTTAATCTTGTATTCATTCTCTATGATATTATAGTTATTGTCTAATTTAAAACATTATTCTATAAATAGAAACGATTAAAATTATAAACCCAAATATTCGTTTAGTATTTACATTTATAATTTTGCAAACATTTAAAATAAACCAAGATTAACCTTTTTAATAGGATCACCATAAAGAAGTTGGTTGAAAA
Source organism: Timema shepardi (assembly GCA_902151425.1). Classification (NCBI taxonomy): domain Eukaryota; kingdom Metazoa; phylum Arthropoda; class Insecta; order Phasmatodea; family Timematidae; genus Timema; species Timema shepardi. Next base: position 119,773 of record CABFVX010001481.1, on the reverse strand, counting down.
ACTATTACCACGCCAGTAATTGACCGGGGATAAAATAGAGGAGATATTAAAATAATCTGGTCCATGGGGGGATAGTTATGATATCTAGGCCCGGTGAAATCTGGAACGATGTATATTTAACGGATTAAAATTTGGCTTCTCTTGGTTGTGTGCTCATAATTATATAACGTGCGTTGTAAAATTAGAAGATGCTTTATATTGACACTTAATGATGTTTTTCCAGGACTGATAACATAGGGAATATTACAGCTGGGATATACAAAATTAATAAACACTTAATATATGAATAATATTCTTGAAGTATAACGTGTTTTTAATTTTATCTTTTAGATTTTAAAATATATATTGAATTAAAGCTTAAACTATTTATTTTTTAGCATTTAAATTTAAAAAATTAACGTAAATATAATAATTGTATTGTGTTATAGTAAAAAACTACTGTAATAATAATTAAAATTTGAGAGAAAAAGGAAAATCTAAAATAGATTCCTATTTATAAATATGTAATAATTTAATCGAAATATTTTGGAGTACATATAGGTCAAAAAGTTGGGATTTATAGAAAGATAATTGCATTTTTGGAGAGGATAATTTAAAAACTATTTACGTTATACACCTTAATCACAGCTAAAATGTATTCAGACACTCACTTTCTCACCAAAGGTGAGACAATAATGATCCCTTTATCTATGTGTACATAGCTCTGATTCGGGAACACTTAAAAAATATAAATGTCAAGCCCATTTGGTCTTATTTTCCGTCTAAGGTAGGGATGGATTTTGAATTCCTATTGGATGTAAGTACGATGGCCTTTCCTAAATGGTTTACTTATAATTTATATTTCTCTACGCAAATCCAAGTAAATATCATTTAAAATACTATTTTCTCATCCTCAGTCAAATACTTACTTTATAGCCTTATGAAATTCTTTCCTATAATGAGATAACTATGTCCAGTCCACCTCATTACAACCTAGTCCACCTATCCTTATATTAAACTAGTTCTATCCAGTCCACCTCATTACATACTATCCCTATCTATAGCTAGTTATATCCAGTTCACCTTATTATACACCCTATCCCCATCTTGAATTAGCTCTATCCAGTCCACCTTATTACACCTTATCCCTATCTTGAGCTAGTTCTATCCAGTTCACCATATTATACCCTATCCCTATCTATAGCTAGTTATATCCAGTTCACCTTATTATACACCCTATCCCCATCTTGAATTAGCTCTATCCAGTCCACCTTATTACACCTTATCCCTATCTTGAGCTAGTTCTATCCAGTTCACCATATTATACCCTATCCCTATCTATAGCTAGTTATATCCAGTTCACCTTATTATACACCCTATCCCCATCTTTGAATTAGCTCTATCCAGTCCACCTTATTACACCTTATCCCTATCTTGAGCTAGTTCTATCCAGTTCACCATATTATACCCTATCCATAGCTTTATCTAGTTTTATTCAGTCCAACTCATTACATCCTATCCCTATTTTGAGCTATCCCTATCCAGTTCACCGAATCATACCCTATCCATTTTGCCGTGTGTTTCTCAGTTTATAGCTTGACACGGAGCAAGCAATACTTCTGTTTACCACGCTGACATAAAAAAAACTTTGATATTTTTCAAAAAAAGGCTGTTAAATACCTCCCCCCTACGCTTACAACGAGCGATGTTAGTTTTATAAAGTTAAAAGTATAGCCCTTGGCATGATTATTTTAAAGATAGAGCGTCCATTGCCGATTTTTTGTTGGTGCAACCTTCCTGGAGACCCATGGGTTTGGAATCTAATACTCTGGGGTAATCTGGGAAGGACACCATATTTAATACTAATAGTACTCCGATGGTAACATAAGTTTGAGTTTTCTTCACATGATGATATCAACAATAATTGTTAAATATCTGCAAGGATATCCTGGTATTTAATGACATATATTTTTCTCTTCATTTGAAAAGTGTATCATCTAATGCAGCAGTGCACATGACAGATATTCATCAACAGCTGTTGATATCACCGTGTGAAGAAAACTAAGCTCTATATTTATACTCAATATTTTTTTTTATTTATCTTGGATAAAAATAAAATTTACTATAAAAACTGCAAAAGCATTCACCTATTATTGCTTCCCCTAAACTCCAACCTTAATCATTCCGGACTGCACTAATAAAGTGTTGAGCATAAATTATGTAAAGGCGTTTTATTTAAATGATAGTCACACTTATGAATATGACTAAATCCAATTCTAAATTAATAATTCTTTATTTTGTATTAATATTAATATCATTTGTATTTATAACCTCATTATTAAAAGTTGATGGGATGAGTAACTTACCTAGTGCTCGAATACAAGAGAATACATTCTAGCGCCCACGAGTAAGTAAAACATGCTTACTAGTAAACATTAACAAGTGCATTGAGCCAATCAGGTTTCGAACACAGGACGTGCTGTGACATACGCCCGTTGAGGCTACATATGATTACGTGAGTGTCCATGTAGAGGAGATACTTTCGACAACTGCAATCTCAGCCTCGACCAATATAATCTCTCATTTTTGGCTTACATTTTCTTTACTCACATTGGACATACGTTTACCTTACGTATCCAATTTGATTACTATATTTAATTTGATTATTGTTTTATTTCTCATAATCTTAGTAGTAATTAAATATATAACATAAATAGCGCGTGAAAACGGGGAAAGATATCAAATATTTGATTTTCTACTTTTACAATAAGTTCAAAAGCTCCTCGTTAGTTAATTAATTAATTAATTGATTAATGTAGATTTACTCTGAGAAGACGATGGAATTGTGCAGCGTCTTCGCAGAAACAATCTTGGACCAAATTAAATGTTTTGGTAAATATTCTCGTATCCGTAGTTTTATATACAAATATTTTAAAAGTAACAATTTTTCTTTTATAATTTTAAATTTAGCTGGTAATTTATTAAACAGCTTTACTATAAATTTTTCCCTTTATTTAAGATTTGAAATAATATTTTTAAGAAAAGCTAAGATATATTTCTTGGATTCTCTATAACCAAAGTATTATCAAAATATTCTGAGAGAATTACACATTTATAGAATTCAATTATAATATTATCGTTTCTAGTATAAATTTTTTATTCCGGAAAGTTAACCCAATAACTAGTTTATTGTGTAGTATTATTTTAACATATTATAATAACTTAATTTCTCCTTCGATGATAGTATGCCTATGTTTAAATAAGTGTGTTTAATGGTAGGGTGATTGTGATATGAAATGGAGGACCTACAGTTTAACGTGGGATCTGATCCACGGTGGAGACCTGGCATTCCACACATTCACAAGTTGTGATTAATACACGTCTTATGAAAGAAGGGCTTGGTAATCAGATAAATCTGTGCTGGGACCAAGGATTGAAGCCCGAACTCTCAGAACAGAAGTCCGACACCTTACCCTTAGATCACCACTCCTTGTTATCAATAGATTGCTTTCAATTTTGGACTCAGTTTTAGGCCTAATGTAGGCTATATATTCTTTACAGCGATTTGATTTGTTTTAGTAAATTAATTGCCATAATTATTGGTTTGTGATCACCATAGCTATCTCGAGTCTGTAAAAGAAGGAACCATCAAAATGATGGCAGTCAGATATTGAACGTCCTAATTGATATATTTTAATGAGATTTGTCAGTGCTAATATTGGGTAAATATTTTTATAATATTCAAAACAAAATAAGTTTTAAAATATATTATGAGGTAGTATTTACCAAATAAAATATTTTGCAAAAGTTTTTCTTCGTCATCATATTATCCTCCTTGGTAACACAGGCCACATAAATTTATAATCCCATCTTCTGTTATAAACAATTTTTATTAAATATATAACTAATTTCCTCGGTTTCAAAAGTTAATACAAAATTATTTTTTGTATTTAAGCTCAAATATAAATAAGCATGTAGTTACACTGAATTTGGAAACAAGTCTAAAAGCAATATAGCTTAGCACTTACACAGTCCTGAAATTTATAAAAAGGTTTGAATGATATTTAAAATTAATATATTTTACTTTTAAATTGATAAAATGTTCCATGACTTGAATTTGTCCAACTACGTGCTATATTTACTTATCTCTGATATCGTTCGAATTGAGGACATCTCACTTGGCTATGCATGTCGATCCATAATCTATTTCAGTGTGTACTATATCTCCAGGGTCATATCGTGGCAGTTTGAGGTCATGCACACAAGGTATTGACTGAAGGGCTTCCCTCACCCCAGGGGACCGATACAGTCAATTCCCTAAACCTCCAATTACTGCCTCTAAGTACAGACATATAATATATTATTATGTTCAGTTCATGATGACAATATTATATCGATACATACAGATTAAAGATTATGTATTAACATTTAACTACCCACTTTGGTGGTCGCGTGATCTAACGTGCTAATCTTGCAGTAGTTTAGAATATAGAAGATGTAGATATCAAGATTAGAATCTCGGTTGGGTGTACTCAGGGTGGTTATCAAAAACCATTTCTCCACTCTCCCTCCACGCAAATACGGACACAATTATTATAGATAAAAATGTACGCTTCCCTAAAACCATTAGCGTAATTATTGGTACATAAACGTATAAGCCGAACGGGTAGTAAGACGTGGTGCTAATAGTATTAATAATAATAATAATAGTAATATTGATAACGCAAGATAATAAGATAATTTGAACCAAGAAATAAACATTGTTACAGAAACATGTTGGAAAATAAATGTTACGGTTTACCACACAGACTTTCACTCTCCTTTATCAAAAAAATGAGGACATGTACTTAGAACATATATGATTTGTAAAATAAGATAATATACATTATTGCAGAAACATGATAAAAAAGTAGGGCATAACATTCTAACAAAGAGCATAGAATAATATACATTTTACAGAAATACTTTGAGAAAAATAGTAATATTTAAATTTTAATAAAGAGCATAAAAATAAATTTCAGATTTTTTAGGGTAAAAGTATTTACCAATAGCTATGGAACTATGGTTTTTATAAAAAAAATAAGATTAAATTTACTATCATTAATATTACTAGAAATTTACAATAATATGCTATTTCATCTTTATAACATCTGTGGAGATAGTATCAAATTATATTCTCTTAATATAATTATACTATCGTGATTGGGAAATTCTTTGATGTAAGAAACCCTCAAAGTAATTTTCATAGAAACACTATTGTAGAGATTTTATTTGTAATCTTAAACAGTGCCTAGATATATACTAATTTTAATCAAAATCGATAAAACTAATTTTGATAACATTGTCTCGTTTTTCTTTTCTATCGTATATAAACTAGTTTTATTCAACGGATGGATATATAATTTCAAAATATCCTCAGTTTAAACTCATGTAAACCTTTGATATAATTCTTTATCTCTATCGATAAAATAGTTTCGGTTCTATTTACGAAAAAGCATAGATTAAATGAAACAATCTGTTGATTATTATTTTTAGCATCGCATTTTACTACCCATTCGGGCTATACTCACTTACGCTAATGTGTAATGGTAGGGCGATTGTGAGATGAAATGGAGGACCTACAGTTTAACGTGGAATCCGAACCACGATGGAGGCCTGGCATTCCCCACACTCACAAGATGTCTTGTCATAGGTGAAGGAAGGGTTTAGTAATCAGATAAATTTATGTTGGGAGCGGGGATCGAGCCCCGGTCGCCAGCATTGAAGTCTGACACCTTACCCCTAGACCACCAGGTCACCCAAAACCTGTTAAAACATTTTATAACTGAGCATTAATACTTCCCAAAGTGAATCACGATCTATGCCATCAGAATTTGTTTATTTTACTTGTTATGTCGCATTAAGTTTGGTACAAATCTAACCTTTGACTCTTAGCTATATATTCGCCATACTAATGGATCATCTAAAATGTAATTTTGTGTTCCTTTATTTTGTACTAAATTTAGCTACTTAATTATTTTTTTCTTGAACTATTTTAGGCTTTTAATAAAAGTTCTAATAGTTATTTACGTTTTTATTTGAGATTAATATAATTTATTTTTCTAATCTATTTGTTTATAAATTTCTACAAAACTTTTGAAATAATATTATTCTTATGGACATTTTTTAATAGTTTTGTCGTTAAATACAATCCTTAATACCAAAGCTGGAGATTCAACTTTTACTGTAAGTATAATTATGCTTAATCTCCAAGTCAATCCCAAGCAGAGTAGTAGTAATACTATACACAAAGTAATAAAGTAGATATTTTTTAAATTTGTTAAATATTATTTAACTTTCTTGTGTCCGATATTCTTTTTCTCATTATTAATTAAATAATAAATATAAATGTATTACTACTTTGTATCAACAAGATGTGTTCCAATTGATACGTTGCAAGTTAAATGATGTCAATATATTCTTAAAATTAGTATATTTTTTGTGTAAATATTCTTGGTTTATTTTATTGGGGTATTTTACATTCTAAATTATTGTTATTAATACAGTTATATAATCTGATAACTATTCAGTTTATTAATTTTCAATTATCAGAAATGAATGTACTATATAAATATATATCTACTAGCTGACCCGGCAAACGTAATTTTTAAGTAATTTCTAGTTATTAATAAAATAGGAATGATTAATAGTTAATATGAGAGTTACACTGAGATAGCAAAATAATAATTGTCAACGTTACTACTACACTTGATGCATAAACAATAATGATGGCCGACAACTGTGTAGGGAGTGAGAGAAGTCTTATTGTGTGAGAGAAACAGGAGACCGGCTTCGTTCTCATCCCTACTCCGTGCTGTTTACTGGGTCAGAAGTGACACCTGTACACAACTGGCGGGGATAACTAATTAAATGACGATTGATCAGTTATCGACCGGGGATGAAAAATGATTAAATGAATAAAATGGCTATTAAAAATAGGGGTTGGTGATAAAAGGGTACAAATTTAGGGTTATATGTATTTTTTAATGCGACATAATAAAAAAATAAAGATATTAAAAAAATGTCTAAAAATTATAGAAAAATGTTAAGGGTGGACAACCCTTATCACTAAGGGGTATGAAAAATAGATGTTGGCCGATTCTCAGACCTACTCAATATGCTCACAAAATTTCATGAGAATCGGTCAAGCTGTTTCGGAGGAGTACGGGAACGAACATTGTGACACGAGAATTTTATATATAAGATGACAAGCTAGCTGGATACTTATACTTAAAGTAGATGGAGTCTTCTAGTGTACACCACCAACTACTAATAATATTTTCAGTATGAATTTCAGTCTCTACTGAAACAAAGTATAGTGTATTACTCGCTTAGTTCCTACAGATTTAAATTATAAATTTAATGAGATTGACGATAAACGCGTAAAATAAGTATATAAATTGGAAGAAATTATAAATTCCTTATCAATGTAACCAACTTTTCGTTAAAGATAAATTTTTATTTTTATTTTTATATATGCAGATACACAAGTATTTTCATATAGAGACGTTGTAAGCCAATACAATCAATTTTTTACTGATTAAATAATCAATCTTTGATTTCCTTTTATATTTTTCTAAAATGTTATTTTAATCATTAGAATATAGTTATTCCGTTTACATTATGAGGTTAATTTGTTATCTTAGTTATTCTATATTATTTATCCTTAAAATATTTCTACCGAAAATGATAATTCCTATACATTTTCAAAACCATTTGAAGAAGGGTTAGATAAATGTAAATACACAAAAATTACCCCAAATCAAATAAATTAGATAGGATGTGTATTCGTGTAGACATATGAACTCCAATAACTAAAAACCGAGAAAACTGAAACCTAACATACGGTACTAAATGTACTAACCTAAGAGTAAGAACTTCAGGTCTTAATAAAATAAATACATATATTGTGAAACAGGCCTCTTAAATTAAGCCACGTGACAAAAAGTTATTTTCAATTAATATAATGTAATATTTAAAGTAGTATTCATCTGTTTTCTGTATAACTTGATCCCCTAGAAAAAATATCGACCGTATGTCCGAGAAAAAAAAATCCTAGAAGGAATGCCAATCTTAAATACAATAATAAATTAAAGTTCAGTTTGTTTAGTTGTATCGTAATCGCCAGTAATAATATGTATTTGATCCTACATTTATAGTTATGTGTTATGTCAAAAAGATAAAGTCTCTATTAGAAGAGTGAAGACTTAGAACTTTACGCTTTGGACTGCATGACCACCAATGTGTGGTAAACTCCAAACTCCAAAACCAAGAAATATAGAGAGATTAAATTTTGTTCTTTAACTATTTTAGGAAACCAATAAGTGTAACCCTTGGCTTTTTTATATTTTACTTTTGGGAGTCTAACGTGAGTCAAATTGACCATTGATTCAAGTGGATCCCTGGCAAAACAGAGAAACCAAGAAACGTGAAACTTGATATTGGCTTACCTAGCTAAGGAAACCTTAGCATTAAGCCATTTACAATTGTGTACCTAAAAGTTTTAAACCACGTGATTACCAACGTAACAATATCCAAAATCATGAAACTTGGCAAGTTAAAGCTTTACATCTGTACAAAGAGAAGACTCATAATGTGGACATCGTTCATTTGACGTTTATGAACAACCCGCACATTGGAATTATTTTTGAGTTTTACTCCTTGGGTAACTTGACCACATGTTTGGGAAACTCCAAGTCCAAGAAACCTAAAATAATCTAACTTTAGCTAATTATTTTTAAAAATAAGATTATGCTCACAACAAATAAAACTTTGTAAATTCTAGATGTTTAATCTGATATCTTATATCGGTTGATTAACAATTTTGTAAACTGATGAAAAAATGAAATATTCTATTTTTATTTTTTATAAGCTAACTTATCTTGGCCTATTTAAAATGTTAGAGCGAGTGGTGTGGGTAGCTACCAGAAACAGAAAGATTGAAAGTTTGCCATATGTAGTCTACATAAGAAATTTGAGAATTTGTACACAGGTACTATTCTTTTACATATTATAATCACTACGCCTTAAAGTTCATGAACTCTGGAATAAGTATCTATAAAATTTTGAAAAATAGCCAGCGCAAACTTAGCATTGAGTTGTTTATTTTAGGAAACCTTAAGTGTTTAAATTTTGTGTATCTACAGTTACCTTTAGATGTTGTAAGTTAGAAGCTTTAAATCACTAGAAAACTTGTTTGGATGCTCTCACAACCAATAAACATGGACATTTGGAACTTTGCATCTGTTCTTTGAGTAACACCAGTATCTACCTTTTGGCGTAGTAAAAAACTTACTTTTGAAAGCGTAAAGAGTTGCATATCGTGATCACAGATTCTAGTAGCTAAAGATAAATAAACAATTAGAGCGTAAATTTTGTTATGGGTATGTGTACCAACCTTTTCATATTAATAGCTGCACATCTTTAACGGCGTGATCACAAGTGTTTATAACTCAAAAACTAAGGAAAATAAAACTCTGAGATCTAGTATAATTAGTTAGTGATACTTACAAATGTGTCACTAGAACGATATGGTGAGCCATTCGCCTTAAACTGTGTAACTACTTGTGCGAGTTCCTTTGAAGAAATTAATTCTAGAAAGAATAAAATTTATATACAGACCAAGATAAAAGAAAGAGTCCAAATTTTGATTTTTTTAATTGTCACACAATAATAATAATTATCATTACTAACGATCAATTTTATATCAAACAGAACATTGTGATAGTGGACATTGTTAGAAATATCGTTAGTACTGATTACAAAATGGCTACTACTGGCTCTCAGTATTCAGGCCCATAATAATAATAATAATAATAATAATAATATATATCAGTAGCCAGTTTGTAATCAGTATTCACGATATCTCTAACAATGTCACTATCATAATGATTTGTTTGATATAAAATTGATCGTCCCTTAAACTTCCACTTGCAGCTAGTATTAAATAAATTATTACATAACAGTATTTTCTAAATTGTAATACTACAAATTAAAATGTTAAATAATGCTAATGATGATGGAACTATTAATAAAACTAAACATTAAGTATTTTATAATAATATGCTTTTATTACTATCAGTATATTGCCAGGAAATGTTATTGAATTATTATCACTTTCTTTTAATGAATTGGGATTTTGTGCAAGCAAGTAACTATAATAAACAATGCATACACGTGTAAAATATACAGACCAAAATATCATCAACCATCTTTCTTATGACTAAATGTCTGATTTTTAAATAATTTTTGAACTTTTTATCTTCTTCCTTTTCCTCTTAATTTAATTTCCATATAATTAAACTCCATTTTCATGTTAGTATGTGTTGTGTGTTTTATCACTCATAATAATGAAACCCTTATGCAGTTATGGAAGTTTAAATATACAATATACATTCTGATTTATAACTATATATATTTCTGTATTAATATTATTACACTTTAATAAATTGAGTAAAGTAAAACAATGATTGTAGATTTAGAAATAAACTTGATAAATAAGTAAAAATACTTCTTATGTATGGTTTTAAGCTCTTACAGAACACTTGAATTGACTAGATAAAAAAGCTCTAATATTTACTTCTTCTTTTTTCATAATGCTAACTAAAAAAATTGTTTATTAGATTCATCTTACAGCTTTGGTTACGTTTTCATTGTTTACATTGTCCTTCTATTATACACCGCTGCATAAAAAAATACATTATGATTTAAACACACGCGGCATTTTTAGTTGAGTTTCCACGTTTACGTTAAAATGTTTTAACACATTAAAAATACAGTCCCTTGTACATTTTGAATAGAGAGCTTCTACGCCTGCTATTTCCTGTACAGCTAATTCTTCACTATTCCAGCTTTACACAATCTAGCGACGTTCCCACTCATGTTATCTCACTCTTCAGGTACCATTCTTACTTGGATTACATAATCTTGTTAGTCTTTTGTCTCCAATCACAAGTATTTCTAAAAAAATAAAATATTTATTTATATATCTGTCTTTCTCTAGTACCCTTCACCTTAGTAAATAATAATATCCAGTCTTTCTCTTTTTTATTATTATAGAAATGTCTTTTACAATAATATTTAAAAAAAAAAAAAGTGTTTTTAAATTCTTTGAAATGTCTAGCAGAGAAAATAGAAGGAGACAAAAGAACGGAACCTATTTAAAGTCATGTGTTGAAGAGAGTAGCGAGTGACGTCATCAGTATTGCGATGGTGGCAGATGCGTTGACTATCCTCGCCGTTCCTTTGACTGAAACAAGGAATCAAAAAGGGAAACATAATAAGAAACAAGTAATTTTATTTAAATAAACACGTAAACAAGTGGCTATAAAACTAATAATATATAATCAAGTTTTACAATCATGTTATATAATTAAATAATATGCAATTACATAATGTATATTTAATTATATTTTATAGATTTCATAATTATATAATTTAATTATATTTTTAAATATACAATAATATACATTATATTATAAAATTCCATAACATAAAATTAATAGTATTAACAAATCAACAAATGATAAGTTATTTATTTAATTGTTTTATAATATTCTTCGTAAAATAATAGAAGTATATCTGACAGCTATAAAAGCTACTGGATTTAATCTCATGGAATCTTACAATACTATTTGAAACTGTCCCTTTTGATATAAGGTAAGTTATTAATACGAATAATATAAAGTAAAATGTTAATATTGTTTACACACAAAAGTAGTTTTATGTTTTCAAAATGTTTTTTTTTTTGAAAATTGGACTATATACACTTTATGATACTAGTAAAATAAGAGATATGTATTAGTAATATATGCCACAGGGCTAATTACAAAAAATATTATAACATAATTTCAACATGCAAACATTCTCAACACAATTTAGATATATTTTTAATAGCTAAAAAGGTCCAAATCCTTCTATTTGATGGGTTAATTGTTAACTTATCTCTTATAAATAATGATAATCCAAGTATTTTTACAAACGCTCACAGAGCAAAATGATGCTCCTTATTTGTTTTAACATGAAAGTGTTGTTGGTTTTATTAAATTGTAAAAATTATTTTGTATTAGAAATATTTTTTAAACATTAAAACCTTGACTTGATAGTACATTCAAAGAATATGAGCCACCTACAAATAAAATGGTAAGTAGATAAAGCATTTTGTTGTCTGAAACTAATATATATCATATTTTATCCTAAAATATCCCACAGCCTTAAATACCTTATAGCTCATAGCTATGCCTTCTTTGAGGAATTTGAATTTAACTCAGTAATTTGTTTTATAAAACTTGTTTAGCCTAAAGTCAGGTTGAATAAAATAACTTGAAAGTAATTTGCCTAGAATGAATTTTAAATTAAAGAATCGGTGTTGCTAGGTTCACCATTAGTCATTGGTTTATATTAATTGGTCCAAAAACTTGCTTAGCCACAAATTTAACTTCGCAGAAAGTAGATGGGCGTAAGCTCATTTGTCCTACTTTGAGCTGATAGATGTGTACCCTTAGACGACACTTTTCTAACAAGTTTTCCAGTCATAGAGTAATAATAAAAATACCTATTTTAAATCTCCTAATACCTGCACTGGTAAACACATAATCCAAGCCGTCCATGTAATATTGTATAGGCTTCCTTTTAACTGGAGGTCCAGGTTTGACTATCAGCTTAGTGTACTAGGAGTGGGTCCCCAAGTGTCCACCATCTCTCTTTACTAAGGTGGGTGCCTTTTTTAAACTAACTTAGATTTTGTTAGCTGTTGTTAGCTTTGGTGTTGCATATGCTCATTCAAAGCTCTCCACCAATAATAAGTGCATCTCGCATCACTATAATAACTTAATATTCTACAATCACAACCAATGTTTCTTGGGGCTGGTAAAAATATGCTTCACAATAACATACATTCAAGCTCCTCATTGATTTATTACCTTAAACCAACAAGGCTATATTATATAAACATTATTTATATATCACCGACCAGGTGATACGTCTTTATGGTAATAAATGCAACCAAAATAAACCAAGATTAATTTGTTTCTCAAGGCAGCGGTAAATGCAACTCTAGTTAGCTGGAGTCTATCACTGCCTAGGGGACAAATTAACCTATAATTTGTTCCCAATGTTATAGTTTTTATGTATTTTTGATATTTGTGCACAATGTTTTTCAAGCTATCCAAGGATTATTTTATTACTAGACCAAGAAATTTAAAGCAAACTAGGCCTGTTAAAATTATAAGTGTTTCATGTGGTTTAGTCATGTATTATTTTGGTTTTAATTTTGTGAATATAACTATCCATTCAATCAGTACACAACTAACACAGGGTTAAGAGTGAAGAAAGATTTTAGAGTTTAAATCATCATAGAAATATATTTTCATAATTATATGTATAGGGTGTTTAAAAAGTCATTGCCCAAACTGCACCTACAGTTTGTTTGAACCAAAAGTAAACCAAAATCTATATACATTTACATCTGAAAAGTTATGCTATAACTAATAAATTTTGTCCAAAGTTTTGGCGTACAGCACTGGGAGAGCAAAGTTGTTCAAGCATGCGCGTACAATAGGTTGCATATAAGCTAGGTGCGTGACACTACACACCTCAACATCTTGGAGCATGGCAGAAGAACACACCACAATTAATAGTAAACAACACATCAGTCCAGCTATAAATGTGAATACGTTCTGAGGGTCATCATTGACGGTCCTACATCACAGGAAGTGCTGGGCATTACTGCATGGTCGGTGCCACGCGCCTAGCTTATATGCAACCTGTTGTACACGCATGCTTGAATTTCCGAACATCCAATATATATATATATATACCATTTTGATATCTTAACGAGTAAATATTTTCTAATCATAAAATTATCTTTGGAACATTTTTTAAATGTACGCTTCTTAGAGGTCTAAAGCAATCTAACCAAACTCTTGCTGTGCGTACTTTACTTTTAATAAAATATTAACATAATTTTACTTTTGCTATTAACCAAAATAGATGGAGCATGAAATGGAAAAGGAGACTCTCACTGAAGCTGAAAGAAAAGGTGTTCATCTGGCAACAGTAGCAATGGCTATACGTTAAGACCACTCCGCTAGAAAACAGTACAACGCGCCACAAGGGAATGAAGTTGCTGTAGTCTATCAAATTAGAGGTGGATAACTACCTTTTGAACGATATTTAATAGTACTTCCAAGATCAGAACTCAAGGCTGCCTTCAGTTATTTGACACACAGAATAAGTGCCCTTCATTCGAACCTAGATTCAATGACTTATCTTATACGTGTGTAGAATCTATATCGGACCCCAACAACCCCGTCATTCATACACCAAACATGAACTAGATGAGACCGGGAAAAATAAAAACAACTGATTAGCGAATAATAAGCGAGTGACTCACATGACGTCATATGGGTATTGCTCTGCTGTTAGAGAAGAATCGCACCTATGCTGGAAATCAAACGCAGCAGTATATAGTTGAGTTATATGCAAAGATGGAATCCATTAGTTTCAACTGAATGAAGGATCACCAGAGAGATTTAAATACAGAGAAATACCAGGGTTTAATAAACCATTTAAACTCTCGAGCAGCCAAAAAAAGGGATGGTAGCTAGGACACCCATTGATCTTCCTTGTTCATATATAGCTATTCCTCGAAGCAGGTACCGACAGTATCTGGATCCTATGTCTATTACTCGCGAGTACGGAAAACAGGATATTACAATTACATGTAATCCTAGATAGTAATAAATAATAGATAGATTGGAAATATATCAAATGGTAGAACACCTCCCAGATTTGGTAACGAGAGCTTTCGGCATGAAACCGAAGGTATTTGTGTATATGGGTACAAGAAACATATATTAGATGTAAGGTCAGGGCCCTTGCTCAAGTTCACGTAATTGAGTTTCTAAAAGGGGGTCTAGCTCACAAGCACATGTTATTTTATCCTTGTCGATGAGGACAAACCTCGGGACCATGAAGCAATTGATAATATGGTTTCAGCCGAGTTAGGCCTACAAGATTAAACTAAGTGTAAAATACTATATTACATTGTTTTCAAAAATATGACACATATACCATGTGGTGCCCTTACCCATATATGGGAGATGACAAGTTTGTCAAGGATTTTCAAATATCATAGCAGTATGAAACTATCCAAAATATAGGGTGATATTCAAGATACCGACGCAAGCATGATGATAATAAATACAAAGTAAAATGAACTGAGATTGGCAATAGTTATTTAAGTTTAAAATACAACTTACATACAAATTTGGGGGTATACGCCAGCGTAAAGAGTGTAGAGTATCTGTTTAGGTATGTATACAAAGTGTTACTAACCTAATACTGAACTCACTTATAATGCTGGTGGTGATAAAATATAAAGCACTTGCTGAGGTTAAACAGTTCGTAGATGTAAGGTACGTCATTGTAACTGAGGTTGAATGGTGGCTCTCATATTAATTTAGATTTATATGACGAAAAGATCTTTAAAATATCTTAAACATGAAAATCTTACTAACATAATACTCAGTAACCTATCAACTAAGTTATATTTATAAATTCCGAAAAATTATTTAAATATCTTAAACATAACAAACAATATTACAATAGTTATACATTCCTCGAACGGGAGTAATCGGAAACAAAATTAACGTCAACATAACTGACCAAACTATTGGAACATTGAATGCATTTGAAGTTACAAGACCCTCATGATCTCATACAAAACTTCACGATCTCATACAAAACTTCACGATCTCATACAAAACTTTACGATCTCATACAAAACTTCATTATCTCATACAAAACTTCACGATCTCATACAAAACTTCACGATATAATGCTCGAGCCAGCCGGTAAAAATAATTAAGTTAAACATCTATTATACTCATATTCATTATTTTTATAATAATAAAATTGAAAGATAAACAAACAAATATTTAGGTAAATAAAAAGATTAAATAATTTCCCTTGTCAGACGAGCGACTCGTGCTGATCTTGGTCGTATTTAGGTTAAACAGTCCGTCTTACGTAGCCGTGTTTTTGCAGATTTTTTTATTCTTTTATGATATTTACTGTCTAAACGACCGTTATTGGATTATCGTAGGGTTTGAAGAGCAATGTACAGAGTACAATGTACAGAACAAGCTTATCCTGCACTGCAGAAAGTGTGGAGACTGCTTTAAAGATACCTTTATCTTCCAGAAAATATAAAAGATATGTTTTGAACCGTTACGCCTAATTAGGCGTGTTCAAATACCAAAAAAATTATAATAAGCTAGAAGAAAAATTTAGAGTGTGCTGGGTGAGTAAAAAAGCAAAGTAAAACTGGGCAAAACCTAACTGGAGCCCAGCACACGCAATAAGAACTATTGCGGGACTCGTCCCTGCGGTCACCCTCAAATTCAATAATACATGTCATTAACTAGAAACGTGACTACTCCTCTGTTTAGAATATTAGATAACATATTTAAGTTGAAGTAACCTACCTAAGGATGAGTATATAAAAAGGTAAAATACAAACATAATAGTCTAGAGAACATTTATTTAGATTCAACAAGATATGGATAACAATTTATTTAAAGCAATAGTTTCAAAGAATTTATAGAATACAATATACGCAACCTTGCGTCATGGCCTCTTAGGGAGGTCGCTGTATAGGCGAAAAGCTTCGCTAAAAACTTGGTTAAGCCAAAAGAACAACGACTGACTCTTGACAATAACTATAGTATAAACGTCAATGTTCAACCTAAAAATATTGAGTTATTTCCTGTCAGCCGTTCATTATCTCTTTTTCCCACAAACAAAAAAAAATACAATATTTTTTTAAATTACAGAAAGCAAGGTTGACCTTAGTAAAATAAACCCATAATAACTCGCCAGCACGAGACAAATATTTACCTAACACTTAGTCGTCATGGCGGCTATCACTAACTTCTCATACGCGCTGATGGCGCCTAATATCCTAAGTTCAAAAGAGAACGATTAAACATTAAATATAAAAAGAGCAATTCAATAAACGGAATCTAATGATGTTATATTACAATAAGCCCAAGGCCAAAACCTAACGTCTAACATGGAGTAATATAAAGTAAAGTCCCTAATGCTTAAAAAGGGGTATAACTAAAATATATATATATATGTCGCTAGATATTCTATTATTGCCCAATTCTTAAACTTAATATTCAAAACAAACATCATGGGCAAAGTTAACAGTTACAGTATGTCGATATTAAAAATAATCTTAAGTGACAAAAGTATATTCTAGAAACAATGTCTTTTCATTGGAGTTCGTTATTATCAATAATAAATACAAGTCCAAAAGGTATCTCATAGAAAACGACACCATATCTCAGCCCATTTAAGAGATAAAAGCTTAAGTCTGCAATACTCATCAAAAATAATTACAAGTCCAAAAGGTATCTTATTGAAAAAGATGCCATATCTCAGCCCATTTAAAAGATAAAAGCTTAAGTCCGCAATACTTGATGTCAATAATACGAGTAAATATTAAAGTTAGAGTTTTTGAAGATGAAGAGTCGAAAATGAATTTAGAATAATAAATATAATGCCGAAAAAGAATTTGTCTTACATTGTTAATATTTGAAGCCGTAGCTTAGCACAAGCTACTTCCAAAGCCAGTCCCAGAATACGGCGCTTACCCCACTTGGTCACACTTTTATACGGAAAGCACGGTTCACAGCACATGGAAGATGGGGGGGGGAGGGGGTTCCAAAGAACTTAGTGAGGCGTGGAACATTCTACTAGCATCTCGGTGATAGACTTGAGCATTGGTGGAGTGTTTATTCTTCTCTGATGAGGGTCTTTGCTGCGGGAAGGTCGTTGCAGAATGTTGGACAGGCGTGGCCTTCAGTACGTTGTATTCAGTCGTGTCGTTCGTGTGTGTAGTCGTGTAGACGATCCGACCGCCGGCGGAGTTGGTAAAATAGGTAAGTTGATTGTTATTGTTTGGTTTCGGCTAGTTTGTGGCAAACAATGCTACAGTTTGACATGAAGAAAGAATAAAAAGTTGGTTGCAGCGTGTATTTGACGTTGAATGCAGAGAACACTGGCCTTTGACACTTTGATGGATGTCACCCACAAATTAAATTACTCCTCAGTTTAATTTTGTATGGGCCCGTTGGGAGTAGTAAAACTCACTCATATCGAGGCGTCTTTAGAAAAGGGATACGTCCAGCCAGTGGCGTCTACAGGGACGGCAGTTCACTTTATTAAGGTGGTCGTACATTTCACTAGCTCTACAAGGCTCACGTACCTTTGGTATAGAGATCGACATCTAGAATGAGTATGACATCGAAGATGCAACCGTTACCATCAAACCAGACTGTTATATGACTGAAGTCAACTATGGCTCTAAGTCATTCACTATATCCAATAAATAGATTACTACACAATTTAATGAAATATTATTTCTTAGTTGGGGAAAAGTTTTATTGATTGGAGACGACCCTAGGTAATGTTTACCAGTTATTCTGCTTGCCTATAGGACAGTTATTATTCGGACAAGCACAAAATACTCTCAGCTGTGGAAATAGTTTTAAATATTAAAGTTACAAAATCATGTACAATACTGCGCTGCTATATACAGTAGTTACAGTGAGTGTATCATTTAATTAGTCGACGGGGAAGAAAGAATTAGTGACAGCATGAATTAATAATACCATACCAATTCCAGAGGAAATATTGATAGTTCACAAAACATTTGGAAATAAGCTGAGCCCAACTGATATTTCAACATTTTCTAACACAACTGCCATGTCCACGCTATGACGAATTTGTTAAAATAACCAAAAATAACAACGGTTAGGATTATAGTTTTGTAAATTTTATGTATATTAGATTATCCATAGCATTTTTAAATATTTCCGTAAATATGTTTGATTCTTGAATCTTATCTGAAATGTTATGACTCAATATCTTCGGGGTATTCAATAAGGGTAATGGCATTTCACCCTAATAATTGTAAGTTTATGTTATAATATTTTCTTTGGTCCATCTAGTAATGTTATTAATTAGTTTAAACTACAACTTGCATGAAATATAACTTAAATTTGTAGTTCCCTAGACTTGTTTACTAATAATATATTTATACTTTATTACTGCTACGAACACAAACTTAAACATACATTATCAACGACTATAAAATATTATTAAAGAAAACTAACAGCACTTGTAAACTTTGTTATAACATATTAAATATATACATATATCAATATATATATATATATATATATATAGTTTTTACATGTTTGTATTAAAATAAATTTTACCGTGTTTATTTGATATACATATAACTGTATGTATATAGTATATGTATATATATTTATGTAAATAACGTGTTTAATATATATATATATATATATATGAGATAACCTATTTAATAAAGAAAATTATTCATAATAATAGTATTTATAAAAGAAGTAGAGGGACTATGATTCTAAGTTGCGTTGCTGTAGTTTAAGCTATAAGTTATTTATAAAATTTATTTGAATGAATTATTTATATTGAAGTTATGTTTCGAAAAAAATAGGCTGTCACTTTTAAAAATAAAATGTAATACACAGCTAGATAAAGAGGTGTATTAGTATTTCGAAGGTATTTATTTCAAGGTTATATGAATCTGAAACTTATTTTAGTTGACATATTTATAATAATGATATTTAGCACCGCGTCTTACTATCTGTTCGGGTTATACGCTTTAAGTACTAATTATTCTAATGGATTAGGAATTGGGAAGGTTGAATAAGAGGAAGTGAACCCGCATTTTCGTGGAGGAAGAGTGGAAGACCATTTAGGAAAAACCACCCCCAGTTCACCCGACCGAGATTCAAACCTCGATCTCCCCGTCCTCAGCAGTCGGGCTCAACACGACAAGCGCGTTAGCCAACTACGCCACTGAGGCGGATTTGACATATTTAATTCATAATTATTTATATATTGGTACATCTTTAAATATATACACTCACGAGGTTAACAGGCACTCGATTATATTCGATGTCAGCCATTTAGTTACTAATTTGATTTGAAGCACGTTTGTACTAATATTAGCTTAATGTGTGCCCTCTCATTAAAGGCATGATGATTATTATTATGAAACAATATATACAAAACAAATTGTAAATTTCAATTCACAAAATGTCTACTTATTACAATTCATCCTAGGGTTATCAGGACATTAATATAGAATAGATAATTAATAGGATCTTAAAATATCAGCTTTATCTACGTTCCTAGGACTATTATTAATTTTTTTAGATTAAGGCCCTAATTTACCCCTTAAATATTTTGGCTGGTGTGTTATTTGAGATACATTTAGGCCTTTTAGTGATGATAAAGCAAAATATAAGAAACCAGTGACTAGAAGTTTCATGAAAACTAGTTATCCTCGTCACTTCCTTAACACACTTCAGAGCAAGATATAGCAAATAAAATCCAATATTATTAAGAATAAACATAACCTACGATCAGCTAAGCGACACTGTAAAAGAGGAAATTCCGGCTAAATCATTTTACTAATTTTTCGGCAATATTGAGAATTGAAACTAAGACCCTTATTTTAAAATTTAGATGTTACCGACTGATGATAATTATTGGATGGTATCTCCATTAAAGAGTAGTCCAAGGTGCTAACAACCCCAATGGCGTTATTTTCCTACATAAAAACATATTGTTACGTGTCTACCGTACCGTGAACTGGGTCCACAATTATTAAACTGGACGTCCTCAATGGTTTGTAAATCAAAGCTTCAACACAGCGCTGCGCTAAGGTCCTTAAATACATAATAGAGGGAATGAGCATCAGTGAGGCGTGCGAGTAGAGTACTCAACATGTGAGTGAATTCACACATGCTAGATCCTACCCTCCCTTGACTGACCCGCATGGCAACACCCGCTGGTGTGTTCGCATGGTTGCGGCGCTTTTAGAGACGCAGGCGTTTCAACAACTCACGGGGGAGGAACTCAATAAATGAATTACAGCAACACAACATATCTAAATATGTCTGTTTGAATACTCTTGCCAACTAATAAATGAATTACAGCAACACAACATATCTAAATATGTCTGTTTGAATACTTTTGCCAACTAATAAATGAATTACAGCAACACAACATATCTAAATATGTCTGTTTGAATACTCTTGCCTACTAATAAATGAATTACAGCAACACAACATATCTAAATATGTCTGTTTGAATACTCTTGCAAACTCAATAAAATGATGTCCGTAACTTAACACGTATAAAATGAATATGTATGATTAAATAATATTTAAAACTTAATAAACAAATTGCAGCATCATCACACTTGTATGCACAACTGATGTCAAGCTAGTAAACGTTCAAAAACTGGTTGTTTGGGTAGCATTTTTTAGATACAATATGGGCATAAAAGAGATTTAAAAAATAATAATTTTGAAGGCTCCGCCTTCTTGTGGCCATCAATGATAGTAGGGGATTTGTAGTAAACAATACACTTTTATTGTCCCGTTGAGCCACCGTAGCTTACACAGTTTGGTAAATTATTTTCTTTCTGATTGCTGGACTTCTCACTAGGATGTAAAACATCCTTGTTGGTCGTAACATTTAACAGATATTCTATCATTGCTCTATGTAGCAGGTGCCCAGTAATGGTGTGAGAATTCTCATACTATTACAGATCAGTACTACGGTAGTATGAGAATTCTCGAACCGCTACTGGGCCCCTGCTACATTACCAATTGTCCATTTGATTATTGATTGTGTATTTTGAACACCTTGATTGTCCGCACCCACCTAAGGTAACCGGATTGAAGCGCGGTAATTGAGTTGACTCTTAAGTGAGGAGGAAAGTCAATATTCAGTGGTTTTGAATTTAGAAGCACATTTTATACTGAATACAATGTCTCAAAATATAAATAAGTGATTGTTGAATTTAAATGTAAGATTAGAATAAATTCAAGTAATCTTACAGTAGCCCCATGGCTTCTTTGGTGCTGACTGACAGCTCACAGCTGACTTCTGACAGTCAATATTTAGCTATATACCTATATTGTGAATGTCAGAAGCGACAGCTGCTAAACACATGTTTTTGCAGATCATATGGTTCGTCGTAGGGATATAAATTTGGTCTAGTAACTTTTCAAAGCCGTCCTCTGGGAGCTGTCAGTCAGCACCAAAGAAGCCCTAGGGCTACTGTATATCCAATTTTTAAATTTCCTATTGACTATTTCCTATGCTTACTCTCTCTTGTTACCATTGCTAATATTTTTGTAAATCAATATCACTGACCTAACATAACCTATTCTATTGCAGCTCCACTTTATAGACGAATTCGACACCTTCACGTGAGATAGAATATCCAGCATAATAATTCTTTTGCAAGTTATAATAACTTCATAACCCCGCTTAGCGACACTGATCTAACGAATGTCCTCGAGCTTTCACGGAAATAGCCGGTGAGGCAAACTTCGTCTTGTGACGTCATCGTATCAAAGAAAGTACTCTCCATGGACCATTATTTACGACTCTCTTCGTATAGATTAGTCAATACGCGAGGTGGTTGGTCATTTAAATAGGTAGAAGTAATACTTTTCCATCGAACGTGCTTCGGATCGATTCTATTTGCTTAGGTAGGAATGGGTCTTTATACAGAAATTCATAACTCACTAATCTACTCTTTATCTCGTTCTAAATGATATTTCTCAAGTTATCAATGCATTTTTAGTTACCAGGTGCAAGAATTATTGTGGGGTGATATTTATATATTAATCAGGACCATTATATTTAAATTATTTTTGTCTATTTATGACGATGTTATTAAAAGCTATCACACTTGTTAAAAATGGATCTTAATCTGACATGGCTCAACATATTCTAACCACAATATCCTATCTTTTAATCCCATATCATTCTTGGTTTTAGTTAAAAAAACTATTACTCCCTAATTACATTACTACTCTCTATTAATTATCTTTTCGGTTAAAAAGGTCGAACCGGTTGATGTTACTTTGTTTGAAAGTTGAAATAATATTAATAGGCGTTGTATTTAAGTCCACATGAAAAATAGATTGGACAGCAATGAAAGGCGAGTTTGGTATACATTAGCTGTCAACACTGACCTAACTACCAGATATAGGGTTGAGTTGAGGGCGTGGCCAGTCCCTGAATGACAAAATATAGTCCTCTCTCCCAATATCCAAGAAAATTAATTATAGTGTATTAATAAAAAAACAATAATAAACGAGTAAATATGGTCATTGATAGCCATGTATTAAAAGTGAAGATTTATGTGTGTTAATTATTGGGAGCTAAAAAGAGCTGAATATTAATTACTAGCCACAGTAGGGCCCCATCTCCCGAATATTCTGTCAGCCCTCCAAGGAAGTGGTTATCTCTATAAACACTTTGTTTATAATGTCCTGATAAACAAGAGATTGTAATTGTGGTCAAGGGGAGCGGCCGTCATAGCTTAGATTTCAGACTTTTACTCTCTCAGATATGATCAGAGCTGTTAAAAGGAACATTATGATGATAGACATTTAGTGGACTGGTCATTTTCTGGTAATACAAGGTTTCACATACGTATGTTTGTTTACATACAGACATACACACACACATATATATATATACTTTCATAAATACATACATATATACATACATATATTCACATATACTCACATACATACACTTATATACATACATAATCATGCTGTTCTCATATGGGTTAGCCAAGAAACTGTGCACATAACTCAAAAAACAACTTCGTACTTGATCCATCCTCACTAACTTTCCCCACACTTCCCTATACTTGCATACCCCCTTCACTTCAACTACATACATACACCGAGTATTACAAGTATATTTTAACACCGCCTCTTACTAACCTCTTGGGTTATATGCTTATATAATAATTTCGATAGTGGTTTTAGGGAATAGGAAAGCTATATTCATACTACTGGAGGGAGAGTGGAGTTTGGGAAATACAGCCTCAGTACACCCGACTCAGATTTGAACTTTGATCCCCCCGTCAGTCTAGTCTACTGCAAGAGTGACGCGGCAACCAAATAGGGTGTCATACATGTTCTTTATTGTTAAAAATCTTAAATTTTCTCATTTTAACACATTTGTCAATAACATTTAGCCAAATCTTATATGGCCTGCCCCTTTATTTGGATCCACAAACTACCTTCAAATATTTGTTTCGTCACTCAATCCCCACTCATCCTTTCAACATGCCCTAACCAACGTAACACTTCTCTTTCACATTGGATTCCTTTTCAAATCAAACTCCTTCAGCCTCCATTCACCACTGACCCTGTCCATAAGAGTTGTTCCACTTACCTCCCTTAGTTATTACAACCCAACTGCATTTATCTTTCTCTCTTCACCAACTCACGCTTTTCATCCATCGAACTATTTTGGCCCAACACACTTTTAAATACCGCCATCTTTGCTTCTTTTGATACTACTTCTATCTTTGCAATAGTCGACAGACATCCAACTAATCGTATAGATGCATCTACCCGGCTGTCAATTTCGTCATGTAGCCTTACATTTTTTACAGAACATTCTGCCCAGATACACAAATTATTCACTTGCTCTAACGGTTTTCCACACATACTCAGCCGACAATCATTTATGTCTAAATCATGAGCTCAATATTTTGACGATCCCAATACTCTCTCTACTTGTAAGATAACGAGAATATTAAAATACAGCAGTGTGCGAATAGTTCCTTTTAAATTACTACTGTCCCAAATTTTAGTTAATGCTTTAAAAAATTTCAATCGTCTTATTTTGTTCTTATCAGTGAATAATTATGATGTAAAGTTTTCTATGGAATAAATTTTAAGTCAGCGCGTTATATCATTTGAAAGGAACTTCTTAGTTGATATTGAGATTTATTATGGTGGATGTCCTAAACTGCATTTACCTTTGCTATACAGTTTGTATTTTAACAACCAGGGGAAAATATTATATAATTTATGTTAAACAAATTTCAATAATCTTTTATTCTTCTTTATTTTCAGTGGTGTCACTTTTTTAATAAAAATAAGATAATAATTGGAATGTTAACTCTCACCAGGTGCTGGATTTCCTTAGTGTATTATTATTATTATTAGCACCGCGTCTTACTACCCGTTCGGGTTATACGCACTTACGCTAATGTGTAATGGTAGGGTGATATAAATCTTTGCCGGGACCGAGGACTGAACCCCGGCCGCCAGCATAGAAGTCTGACACCTTACCCCTAGACCACCAGGTCACCCTCCTTAGTGTAGAAAATTAAAATATCCACTTTAGCAAAATTTTGCTCGTGAACTTAAGTACTTTGATTCATCTGCTTATCGCTTAATTTTAACTTCCAAATTAAGCTTTAGAATTGTGACTCACATTTAAGATATTCCCAATGCCACCAGGCTATAAAAATATATTAATTACATAGTTAGCGAGTTATTGCCAATAATTTTTCCTTTTCCTTCTCCATAACATCTATTTTATTTAAAATCAATCAACTCCACGTGTTTATTCTGATACATATACAAAATCAAATCTCCTTGGAACCTCCATTAAATAAAATAAGTGTATCTCCAACAAACCTCCTTATGACGTAATGTCACCTGACCCATTTCAGTTAGTTGCCGAATCTGCCGTTTCTGCTAGCGGTAGTGTGTTGATGGCGAGATCAAAAAGATGGGAGTTTGTGGTTTTAAAACAATAATCTTTGGAAAGTACTTTGTACATAAAATTGTTAAATGCTTTAATAATCAATTATCTTATTCAAATATTTAGTAATATGATTTATAATCTTATTAAAAAATGTATTCGTATGTTAGCATATGAAAGAAACGTTCATAAAACTGAATACGTTGCAAAAATAAAGTGTGTAGTTTTCAAACTAACAACCATTACGAGAAATATTTATAAACCAAATATTGGAGAAACCAGCATTGATAATACGTAATCTAAAAATAATGTGTGGAATATTAAAACATTATTGAACCTTAATTCTATTTATGTCAACACTTAACATATATAAAGCTTAACCCATCAAATATATAAATGTATATGTTAGTCTACATAATCCGTATTTTACTTCCCTTAGTGCCCCTAACATCCGTAATGAAGATACTATCAAGTTCTCCCGCACCCTTTGCTCGCAATATCGTGCAAACCAGTGAGAAAATAAAGTAATTAATCCAATAAAATAAAGAATTATTTAAGTCAATTCATTAGCATTAGTATAATTATTATCATAAATCAACAATTAAATTGTTTCTTTAAACTCGATAATGGCCCAATTTATTTGAGTCAGTGGTAAGGGGAGCTCAGTTAAAGCACTGTACGAATGTAAAATGCTAACCAAGTCTTTATGTTTTCTCATTTCGATGTTAATGTATTTGTTTACAACGTATCGATTCTCTAAAATGCTAACCAAGTCTTTATGTGTTCTCATTTCGATATTAATGTATTTGTTTACAACGTATCGATTCTCTAAAATGCTAACCAAGTCTTTATGTGTTCTCATTTCGATGTTAATGTATTTGTTTACAACGTATCGATTCTCTAAAATGCTAACCAAGTCTTTATGTGTTCTCATTTCGATGTTAATGTATTTGTTTACAATGTATCGATTCTCTAAAATGCTAACCAAGTCTTTATGTGTTCTCATTTCGATGTTAATGTATTTGTTTACAACGTACCGATTCTCTAAAACGCTAACCAAGTCTTTATGTGTTCTCATTTTGATGTTAATGTATTTGTTTACAACGTATCGATTTCTCTAAAATGCTAACCAAGTCTTTATGTGTTCTCATTTCGATGTTAATGTATTTGTTTACAACGTATCGATTCTCTAAAATGCTAATCAAGCCTTTATGAGTTCTCATTTCGATGTTAATATATTTGTTTACAACGTATCGCTTCTCTAAAATGCTAACCAAGTCTTTATGTGTTCTCATTTCGATGTTAATGTATTTGTTTACAACGTATCGATTCTCTAAAATGCTAACCAAGTCTTTATGTGTTCTCATTTCGATGTTAATGTATTTGTTTACAACGTATCGATTCTCTAAAATGCTAACCAAGTCTTTATGTGTTCTCATTTCGATGTTAATTTATTTGTTTACAACGTATCGCTTCTCTACAATGGCAGTCCTTGGGAAGTTAATGCTGACCCAACATTTAATAGACTTAAAATCGCGAATCTGTAAGCACATCAATGTGTTGGTGTCCACATCAGTGGGCGACAGGACCAATGTTCAATTTAGTTTAAATTAGTATACGGGTGATAGGGATGTCTTGGTTCGAATCCCAGTTAGGTACAATGCAAGTTTATTTTTAATGGGTTTTCCAATATCCTTCTACGTAAATACGGTTATGGTCAATAAAGGTTAAAGTCCTAAGACCCCAAACTTAAAGTTGTTATTAAATGAAGATAAACACGCTACGGTGGCCGCATGGTCTAAGGTGCTACTCCCACAGTTGACTAGACTACCGATGATGGTAGATAAAGGTTTGTATCTATGTCGGGTGTAATGAGGGTGGTTTTAACAAAATTGTTTTTCACTCTCCCTTCTCTTAAATGCTGGTACACTTCTTCTAAATATAGCCTTCCCCATTCCAAAAACTATTACTATAATTATAAGCACATAGGCGTGTATCCTGAACAGGTAGTAGTAATACGCGTCACAAGAAATGTTTTCTGTAGGTTACGTCACCAATAAATTGAAATTTGATGATTCTCAATCTGTTATTTTCTACCGGACACACAAACCCGTCTCGGTGGCGAAATTAACTAACGCGCTGGTTTCGTGTTGAGCTAGACTGCGAAGGACGGAAAGATCGAGGTTCGAATCTCACTCAGGTGAACTTGGGGTGGCTTTTCCCTATATGATTTTCCACTCTTCCTCCACGAAAATTTGGGTTCACTTCTTCTAAATTCAACCTTCCCAATTCATACTTAATTAGCGTGGTTAGTACTTAAACGTGTTACCCGAATGGGTAGTAAGTCGCGGTGCTAAGTATTATTATTACTATTATTAATTTACATTGGACACTGAACAAAACAATTGACGACACAACGGGAGGGACACACATTTGCAGAGAAACGACCATTTCTTATTAATTACTCAACTTTTTGATTGCGAGCCACTATATTATTATTATTATTATTATTATTAGCACCGCGTCTTACTACCCGTTCGGGTTATACGCACTTACGCTAATATGTAATGGTAGGGGTATTGTGAGATGAAATGGAGGACCTACAGTTTAACGTGGAATCCGAACCACGGTGGAGGCCTGGCAATGAGCCACTATATTCTTGGGAAAATAAATATAACAAAGCTGTTTAACATCTCCCCTTATTTATTGTATAAATATGGTATGGAAGTCCACAGTGACTTTCTCGCTCTATTGTTTAAAATTGGAGATATATACTCAACACTCATAATGTATGTGAAGCGAAATAATATACACTAGCAAAACCAAGAATAAATGGCACTATACTTATGTAGAACTTTTTTGTGTGTCCTAATTTTAAATTTTATAACTTTATTTTCAAAGAATTAATGTCCTCATTTGTATGTTTGGAACCATAAAAAAAATCAATATTGTGTCCACAAGGGTCAACACTTCGTATTAAGATTTCAAATTTCGGTTG
This sequence comes from Timema shepardi, assembly GCA_902151425.1. Taxonomy (NCBI): domain Eukaryota; kingdom Metazoa; phylum Arthropoda; class Insecta; order Phasmatodea; family Timematidae; genus Timema; species Timema shepardi. The sequence continues at coordinate 91,092 of CABFVX010001481.1, read as the reverse complement.
AAATTTTTTGACATTTTATTAGGTGTCGCACATCTTCAGGCCATCGAATAGCTATTAAATTCCTCAATTATAAATTTTGAGCAATAAATAATGTAAATATTTTCTTTTGAGTCTAAAATATATATAGATCATTGTTGTACAAACATTTATCCTAAGAGGTTTAAGGAAAAATTACACAATATTTTTGAAATACTTACTTACGTTTAATTACTCTGTGGCATTGGAGAACTATAGGGTTAAAACTCCAGTAGTATCTCTTTATAACTAAAGCTCACAAAATTGTATTAATATATTTGCCAAAATCACAGAAACTGTTGGTTTTTTAAACTATATTTCATATAAAGTTTATTTTTATTTTTAATGGTATTACAATTTTGCAATGATAAGTTATTGAGCCTAAGTATCTCAAATAGTTGTAGAGATATGGAAATTTCTGCTTTCGTAAACTACCCTAAAAGTCATTTTCGCGGAAAAATTAAAATATCCACTTTATTTATAATCTTAATCAACGCCTAGATACGAATTTTATTCAAAATCGGTATAGAAATCGGTCATTGCAAAGATGACCTTTTAGGGCTCGGGATTTCAGGAGACGTTGACATCCATCAATATTACAGGTTAGATTTTTTACGGTCGCAATACTTTACCTTTAGTGTTAGAAAAGTAAAAGAATATATATATTTACGTATAGCTTGAAAGATATTGATTTTATAAAAATATATTTTGTGTAAAATATTTTTATCATAAATGGATATACATGTTTGTAATGATAAGTAATTTAATATCTTAGATAGTTTCGGTGATATGATAAAAAAATAATAATTTACTCATCATACTAGAGCCTTTATAGTATTTTTGCCGAAACATTGGGAGTAGCCATTTTGTTTATAATATTTATAAATCCTTTAAAATGAAATTAATCAAAATCTTTACAGCCGATTTTTAGATAATCAACTCTTTCTCTTTTTTCCCCTTTGTAGAGTATCCTTAATTTTAGGTTTGGATAGCCAATTTCAAAAAACCCTCGGGGAAACCCCATGAAAAGCCTATATACCAAGTTTTAGCCCGATTGGTCAAATGTTTTAGGCTCTTGTTGGAGGCACAGACAGACTAACAAACAGACGGAAATTCATAGAACTTTTGCGCATTCGGGGGGGTCATGTCAACGTCGAGATTCATCAAAATCTCTAGTCTGATTTTTTCGACGATCACCATAATTTTTCTACCTGTAAGTTAGCGAGAAATTAAAAATTAGTATTGAATATCAAGACTTTTATCTTTTTGTCAACAATAACATAATGAGTATAATTCCGCGGCAAATCTAGTGAGCCACATGGCACATGGTGTACATTTCAAGAACCACTGGACTTAAAGGTGTGGGAACTATCATGTTTAGGTCTTTGATACTAAATAAGAACCAGTTTTCTGAATATAAGATATACTAAAATAGTGTGAAAAAATCTTAGAAGTATATATCGATGTGATTAAACTCTAAATATAATATGAATAAAGATTAAACATAAAATATTAAACGTAAAATAAGCTCTCGTAAAGCTGGGGCTTCTAATGAACTGTTGCCTGCCATGAACTGTGGTTGCAGCCGGCCATGACGGCTGACCTTGAACTTGTTCTTAGCAATTTGCTCAGTTGGGACTCCTCCTTGGACCAGTAAAGACGAGACCACACTTTACCTAGATACGTGGTATCGAAGGAAAAGTATCGATACTGTACTCATTAAACGTATCGTAAGAAAAATATCGTAACACAAATTAATGGTATCGAAATTTTAATCTGGAAAAATGTGTATCTTTATTTTGTAATAATGTTTCAACTTTTGCATAATTGTTATATTTTTATATTTAATTAAACACTGAAAACTATATTGATTTTTAATATTCTAACATTTAAAAAAAAATGCCTTCTCGCTATCCAACTTCTTAAAAAAATTCTATAATTCCCTTCAGGGAGGTGCCATTTTCAATCTATATTCATAGTTTTTGTACTTTATCAAGCTAGATTATTAAATATTGACAAACTGACACGGCGATCTGTCCTACTTCATCTGCTTAAAGAACGCATATAAACTTTTCTGCCATGGGTAATTCTTAAGTTGAGTGAGTTTTTTTATAATATTAGCACCGCGTCTTACTACCCATTCGGGTTATACGCTTTAAGTACTAATTACTCTAATGGATTAGGAATCGGGATGGTTGAATTAGAGGAAGTGAACCCGCATTTGCGTGGAGGGAGAATGGAAAACCATTCAGGAAAAACCACCCTCAGTTCACCCGACCGAGATTAGAACCTCGATCTCCCCGTCCTCAGCAGTCGAGCTCAACACGACAAGCGCGTTAGCAAACTACGCCACCGAGGCGGGTATGTGTTTTTATTAATGTTCACATTTAACAGAATATAAAAATATATTTAAACTATTACTTTAAAAACCAATCATATTATTGAGTATCTGTAATAAATAAATTTATATTTTAACAATGTTATCTTACTTATTGATTGAATTCTTAAACTAATCTTACTCTAGTCATAGGAAGATTGACTCAGCTAAAAAGTTTCTTCATAATCTACATAAAATCAGTAGGAGCTGTTTTAACAACACTTATAAAAAGAATAGTCAGAGTGTAGGTTGAAATTTTGAGCAAGTGTATTACACTTGAGACTGAAAGTCTCATATACTGTAACCACTTTATAAATTGCAAGGGGTTATTGTCCGTTAATATTATTATTAGCACTGTGTCTTACTACCCGTTCGGGTTATACGCACTTACGCTAATGTGTATTGGTTGGGTGATTGTGAGATGAAATGGAGGACCTACAGCTTAACGTGGAATCCGAACCACGGTGGAGGCCTGTTATTCCACACATTCACAAGCTGTGATTAATACACGTCTTGCCAGAGGTGAAGGAAGGGTTTGGTAATCTGATAAATCTGTGCCGGGACCGAGGATTGAGCCCCGGCCGCCAGCACAGAAGTCCGACACCTTACCCCTAGACCGCCAGGTCACCTAGTACGTTAATACTAATATGTGTTGGAACCTAGCTAAATGTACAGTGTACCACACATACTTTCTCATTCTTTTACTTACTTACTTGCTTACTTAATTTAAGACATTAGAAGCTTGAAAGTTCATTGCAACACTTGCAAAAGTACGACACCTATCCATATCATGAGCTAGTTCTATCCAGTCCACCTCAATACACACTATCCATATCATGAGCTAGTTATATCCAGTCAATCTCACTACACCCTATCCATATCATGAGCTAGTTCTATCCAGTCAATCTCACTACACCCTATCCATATCATGAGCTAGTTATATCCAGTCAATATCACTACACCCTATCCATATCATGAGCTAGTTCTATCCAGTCCACCTCAATACACCCTATCCATATCATGAGCTAGTTCTATCCAGTCCACCTCAATACACACTATCCATATCATGAGCTAGTTCTATCCAGTCCACCTCAATACACCCTCTCCATATCATGAGCTAGTTATATCCAGTCCACCTCAATACACCCTATCCATATCATGAGCTAGTTATATCCAGTCCACCTCAATACACACTATCCATATCATGAGCTAGTTCTATCCAGTCCACCTCATAGCACCCTATCCCTATCTTGAGCTAGTTCTATCCAGTCCACCTCAATACACACTATCCATATCATGAGCTAGTTCTATCCAGTCCACCTCAATACACCCTATCCATATCATAAGCTAGTTATATCCAGTCCACCTCAATACACACTATCCATATCATGAGCTAGTTCTATCCAGTCCATCTCACTACACCCTATCCCTATCTTGAGCTAGTTATATCCAGTCCACCTCACTACACCCTATCCCTATCTTGAACTAGTTCTATCCAGTACATCTTCAATACACTCTATCCCTATCTTGAGCTAGTTATATCCAGTCCACCTCAATACACACTATCACTATCATGAGCTAGTTATATCCAGTCCACCTCAATACACACTATCCATATCATGTGTTAGTTATATCCAGTCCACCTCAATACACCCTAACCCTATCTTGAACTAGTTCCATCCAGTACATCTCAATACACTCTATCCCTATCTTGAGCTAGTTACATCCAGTCCATCTCGTTACACCTTATTTCTTCCATGTTCACTCTAATATTAGCTTCCTAAAATAATAAAATATATAGGCCTATATTACAAATATATTAACTAGACCCCTAGTATAATAATAGGGTAAAATACAGTTAAGTTCACACTTTTAGATAGACTAATAGAAATATAATAATGTTAAAATCTTTAGCTTAAAATGGCATGATAACAAATAGCAATTTAAAATTTATACGACCAATATCACATGCACTTTTTACGGTCACAAAAAGGTCGACAAATGAAAGTACTACATAGGTAACGCAATATTTTCCAATGAAATATTATAATACTAGTGGAACAAGATACTAAACGATGTTATAGAAGCGTAATGAAAAAAGAGCATCACATTTCACCAAATAGTATAGATGATGTTATAATAGTTACTGTAACAAAATCATTTTGAAATGATAAAGTAGCAAAGGAACATCATAGCTACAGTAGCCCCATGACTTCTTTGGTGCTGACTGACAGCTTTGAAAAGTTACCAGACCAAATTATGTATCCCTACGCCGAACCATATGCTCTGCAAACACATGTGTTTAGCAGCTGTCACTTCTGACTGTCAAAATCTAGGTATATACCTAAATGTTGACTGTTATAAGTCAGCTGTGAGTTGTCAGTCAGCACCAAAGAAGCCATGGGGCTACTTTAGCTACAATGCATCGCTATTCACCACGCTATCCCTTATGAAAATTTATACAAAAAACTATTTAAAAAAACTATTTAAATATTTCAATGGGTAAATTTGGACAAATACTATTAGTCAAAACTTTAGAAATTTACTATTGAAAAATACTTTAGAATTATACTAATGGGAAAAACTATAGACATTTACTATTGAGAAAAACTTTAGAAATTTACTACTGAGAAATACTTTAGAAATTTACTATTGAGAAATACTTTAGAGATTTACTATTGAGAAATACTTTAAAAATTTACTATTGAGAAAAACTTTAGTAATTTACTATTGGGAAAAACTTTAGAAATTTACTATTGAGAAAAACTTTAGGAATTTACTATTGAGAAATACTTTAGAAATTTACTATTGAGAAATACTTTAGAAATTTACTATTGAGAAATACTTTAAAAATTTACTATTGAGAAAAACTTTAG
>CABFVX010001481.1:69062-83455 GCA_902151425.1 Timema shepardi | reverse complement strand
AATTCAAAAGTATTTATAAAATACTATTAAAATTCAAAAGTATTTATAAAATACTATTAAAATCCAAGAGTGGTTTTAAAATACTATTAAAGTTCAATAGTAATCACAAAATATTATTAAAACTCAATAGTAATTTCAAAGATACTATAAAAATCCAATAGTAATTTTTAAAATACTATTAAAATCCAATAGTAGTTCTGAAATACTATTAAAATTCAATAGTAATTCTAAAATACTTTAAAATTCAATAGTGTTCCAAAAATACTAATGGTTTTCAATAGTTAATTTTCATAAGGGATGTTCGATGATGTAGATTATTTTAACCGTTCCATCGTCCCTAGCTCAGAATAACAGTTTTTTTTCCCTAATAGTTTTATAAATTGCAAGAGCACATCCCTACCGTTTAGGAGTTTCTAGTTTAAATAATTTTATGGTTTTAAAAATGTATCGTTTAGACTTCTAGCTCTCAATTCCCCAGATTTTTTTTAGGGGGGAGTGTGGGGTGGTAAAAGAGTAACTTAAAGGCACTAACTCATTTTTAAACATTAGTTTTTCTGTAAAGATGGTCATTATGTCTAATATAAATTTATTATGTCTAATTTATAGCAAGCAACTTTTAAAATTAGGTACAAAGAGAATCCTATTAGCAAAACCTAATAAAAGGCCAAAGAGTAGTATTTTGTACCCACCATCTTGAAAACAAATGTTGGGCATAAACTTTAATTATTCATTATGTTTACTGAACCTCCAAGTTATATTTATGTGAAATATCAGCATAATCGTCTAATAGTTTTTTTTTGCTTGAGAGAGTAACAGCCAGATAAACACTTATTTTGTATATATTATGCTTTCCTTCATGAAGGCCATTGTGTATTATCTATATTTATAATATCATGTCTAGAGCTAAGAGTATTTAAAGGGCATTCAATAAACGCTGTTAAACATAAGCTAAGAAAAAGACCAAAATGTTGTGTATTGTAGGCGACAGCTTGAAAGAAAATTATGAGTGTACACTTTAATATACCTTTGTATAATCTAGGCGTCCGGGTTATGGCCATGCGAAATATTAGCGTAATCATTTTAGTGGTCTTTGCGTGAAAAATTAGCATTCAAAGAGCAGCTCATTTATATATAGTTATATAAAGTAGTTTTTTTTTCACCTGTATAGTAGGATGAAAAAAAAACTTAACTTCAGAATTAAACAGCTGTTTCTGCTATTACAGTTTAATATTGAAAAATAATAGGTTTTTATACTTTCTTAATCTCTACCTAACTTATGTTTGTCATATCTCTTAATTTAAAATGAATGAATATTTAATTAAAAAAATAACTGTATGCACCCCTTATTTTATTTAATCGCTTAACGAGTATGGTAGATTTACAGGAACTTAACCTAATTAGTGAGATGCCTTATGAATCTAAAATACAATATAATGTGTATTTGATTTAATGAGTAATGTTAAAAAAACACAATATGGTGATTTCAATTATTTACTAGGTATTATATCACCTTATCGTTTCATCCCGGCCCCTAACTTTCCAGCAAATCCTTAATTACTCGCGCTAATGTGGTAGGTAAATAAAAGAACAAATTTTAAAAAATGTACCAGCATTAGCGTATATGAAAAGTGGGAAGCTGTTTATGAAAATAAGGGTCAATAGACCCGCTGTTTGAAACCTAAACTCCCAATTACAGGCAAATCATAATATATAATCCACTTGTGTGGGATATGACACTTTTGAAAGTAAACATCTCTGTTCTGGCTCGGATTAAATTATGTTTAATCAAATCGAAAAAATATAATATCTATTTATTTAATATACTAATAACTTTATAAATCATTTATTTAGTATATTACTTGACTCTCTGTTGGATAAAGGTGTATCTTACACATATTTCTCCAGCCTCTCTGTTACTTAGACAAGCTTCTTAGAGGAACGTCCACACCTGAAAACCACGTCCTTTAGTTCAAGAAATACTTTCGAACTATCTTCCTAAACGTCCGCATCGATCTTCACATTCTTCTCCACTCAACGACGAACAAAATAAAAAAAAAAAAAGAAACTGCTTCCTTATCGCATCGAGTGTGAAAATACCCGCAAGGCCGGCCAAAACCAGCCTGGATCTTGACTGCATCGCTGCGCTATTGGAAGACATCCGTAATGTTCTCCACTCGATTGCGCCGGATAGTACAGTCATGGGAGGGGCTCTAATATGGCTAGTCTATGTTTTTGTGTTTAAATTAGGTTTATTTTAACATGTTTCATGGATAGTAGATTTAAATAAATTATTATTATGTTCATTGCAGCAATACCTTCACGTAAGAGAACCAATCTTGATACAAGAAAAACTACAACAATGTGACTATTTCCTCTTGTGTTTATTGTAGGCTTAACAATGCATTTGTCATAAGATAGATAGTATTCATGTAAGGAATGCAAAAGTTAAACTATGTAGTTTTGTGTTCATTGAAACAATACCTCCACGTAAGAGTAAATCTTGATACAAGAAAAACTACAACAATGTAACTATTTCCTCTTGTATTTATTGTAGGCTTAGCAATGCATTTGTTCATAAGATAGATAGTATTCATGTAAGGAATGCAAAAGTTAAGCTATGTAGTTTTGTGTTCATTGCAACAATACCTCCACGTAAGAGTAAATCTTGATACAAATAGTTCTTAAATATAAACCATTTCTTTGGGTTCTCATTGAAATAATGCCTCCGTGTAAAAGAGACATCCTAGATACGAGGACTACCCACAATTAAACACATATTTTTTATTAATAATAATATTTAGCACCGCGTCTTACTACCCGTTCGGGTTATACGCTTTAAGAACTAATTACGCTAATGGATTAGGAATTGGGAAGGATGAATTAGAGGAAGTGAACCCGCATTTGCGTGGAAGGGAAATTGGAAAACCATTTAGTAAAACCACCCCCAGTTTACCCAACCGAGATTCGAACCTTGATCTCCCCGTCCTCAGCAGTCGAGATCAACACGACTAGCGCGTTAGCCAACTACGCCACCGAGGCGGGTCGTATATTTTTTAGTTCCTTACAACAGGTTGTCGTCGTTAATATGTGGTGTCGTCGACATATACGAGTACAATATTTCTCTCGCCTCAAAGGTGTCTGATATAGTGCTTTTGATAGCTAAGATGATTCGATGGGGGAAAAAATATATTTCCTAGACCAAGCGAGAGAAGCCAAATAAAGTTAAAAATAAAGATACAAACCTACCTAGTGTGTAGCCAAACCGAGTCTTGAAATTGTTCCTTATCTATTCTGACAACATAGGGATGACAGATGAAAAACAGCACCAGCCGTCACATAGGGTTAGTGTTGAATTCATGCTAAATATAACTATACAGTCCTTAAAATATCTCTATTTTAATAATAATAATAAATAAAGAACAAATTAATATATATTTTATATTAGGAAATGGATTACTTAGAATCCGTGCTATAAATGTGTGCTTATTTGTTTAATGACTCGCATGTGGCGCGAAACATGCACAGTTGAAGGTCATTGGCTTCAAGGGAGCCACCATTTGGAAAAGGCTGGGAGTCATTTCTATAAAATGCAGAGTAGTCTACTAATCATTGAATAATCGAGACTTTACTTTATGAGAATTACTTGAATTATTTTTTAATTAATGTATAAACGAATTAGTATTTCACATGATAAATAAAAGTGTATATTGTTTTTACGTAGTGAAATTAAATAAATTATTGTTTAATGATAGGATATTATTAACCATGTATATATATTTTTTAACGTATGCCACCAGTGTTTTTCGGTCTCCATCTTATAATGTCAGTGGCGGACATGAAACTGTCTTCTAAGGGTGGGGCACCACGTAAATGCGATAACTTCACTCAGATAAGAAGGAATGACGATGATGATGATGATAATGATAATGACTATGTGGCATCAGTAGAAGTATTAATACGTCTAATCAACCAGACCATGGAAACCGCAGGAACAATTCCCTTTTAGACCAAATACCTATGTTACCGTCCGGAATCGAACCCGGTACTTCGAGAATAACACCCAAGAATTTTGGTTACTAGAACAAGAGACTGACTGATAAAACTTAACCAAATACATAATAGGTACCACACAAATACATCTCTAATATAATATCAATTTAATAAATAATTGGTGACCTGGTGGTCTAGGGGAAAGGTGTCAGACTTCTGTGCTGGCGGCCGGGGTTCAATCCTCGGTCCCGGCAAAGATTTATCTGATTACCAAACCCTTCCTTCACCTCTGACAAGACATCTTGTGAATGTGAGGAATGCCAGGCCTCCACCGGGGTTCGGATTCCACGTTAAACTGTATGTCCTCCATTTCATCTCACTATCACCCTACCATTACACATTAGCTTAAGTGCGTACAACCCGAACGGGTAGTAAGACGCGGTGATGATAATAATAATTAATTATAGGCAATAAATATTTATCTATAACTTTATTTTATATATCATTATTTAATTGGTTTGAGATAGACACGATCTATTTTAACTGAACTTGGGAGAAAAGATTAAGTTTAGTTGTAGTATCATCTTTACTTGGCTAATTTCAGAATACATTTACCTAACGTCGTAAAATTATATTTTATAGTATATTTTTAAAAACATTTATCTATATATTATTGCCTTGTGGTTCTGCTGTAAAAGTAACTTTGGGTTTCTTGTGTCTGCTTATAAATACAGCAGAGAGATTACTCGACACATTTTAAACAAACTATGGCTTTCAGTTCTTGACAATAATATAAAACCTTAAACATAATTATTTAGAATACTAATAAATATATTTAAGTAATGTTTGTGACACGAGTTTTAAATAGTAAGTGTTTTATTAACTTTATAAAAATATTTTTTTTGTAATAAAACTCAATCTAACGATTGTTATATTAATTATTAGAGTCAAATTACATTTAAGTCAATTTAGAATTTTCCCTTATTCTTCAAGCGTTTAACTAACATTGTTGAGTGTTTGTTTGAAAGGGATATTTGTAATTATACTGGAGGTAGTTAATTGGTCAGATTCAAATGAAATTGTAGCACTGTCAACAGGATGAGACTGTACTGTTGAACTGTTAGTTCTCTACACCTCAAGGAGGGTAGAAGATTGTAGGATAGCTTACGGAAAGCTGGAAGAAAGACAAAGAACGATAGAGAGTGCACAAAATACGCTGGTTTTGATTATTCTAGAGAGGATACATCTGATGACGTCTGGTCTGGCAACTAGATTTAGATAGTGATACAGCTGATAGCAAGATACATTTTTATAAAGATTATTATGTCTCCTTATTAAGAGGGTGTATTTCTGCATAAGCCTGTTACAAGGCAAGAGGTGTACAGTCCTACTGCTTACTAAACAACCATTATTTAGGCCTAAACATATAATTTGAAGAAAAGTAACGTTTATGTGTCTAACCTTAAAACAATATTGTTTATCTTCAAAATTTTAATAATTTGATAATAATAACTAAAGGAAAACTCATAGAAGTATTTTAGACAAAACTAGTATCTAAATAGTATCCTTACTTACAAGTTAGAACAACGTTAGAACCATTATTTTTTAATAAAATATATTATTAATATGATTGCATCACAAAACAATTTTAACTCTTATATTAATTTACATACAACAATATACCAAATAAAATATGCATTATACATGATTATTTATATCATATTTCATTATAAGAAACAACTTGCTTAGTACAAATACCCCAACTGTAAGAAAGAGGCTGGCTATATGTGAAATGAAACATTTTAAATTAAAGTTCACTATCCAAGATTATCTCAAATGATTCATCGGGTTTAAATAAAAGGACTGTATTTTACCAAGGATTACACATAAAATAATGAATGATAAATCATACAAATGGAAACTGTCCAAGTTTAGGTTATACCATTACAAATGTTCTATGTGTCCTCCGTTCGTCACAAGACAGGAGTATATACGGTAGTATAGTTTGACCCACATACGTTGTATAAGGCATTTACGAGCTAAGTTTACCTGGATGACAGCTCGAAATGTTACTAGAAGTCATCCCTAATATATCACTACGCCAACAGCTGACATCTACCACTTTGGATGACTGTAAAGAAAACAGATGGTAATATATTAATGTGATAGTTAACCACAATGATTTAGGCCAATATTATTAATATATTTATTTTAGGTTGGACACAAAGTATATTTATCGTTTTATTCCACATAAAAAAATATTCACACCACTTTCACAAAAACTTCTAACGAACATAACTTCAAAATGGCGACTGACGAATTTAAACCATATGAATTAACATAACGGTAAACAAGTTTTTTACAATAATGCGGACACGCAGTGGATGAAAATACCTTATTCAGTTAAATATTTCAAAATACGATAAAATAATCATAAAATCATGTATTGTATGCAAAAAAAATGACAATAATTTTCTCTTTTCCAAGTAAATACGATGACTGTATTAAAAGGTATTGATGTACGCACTATATTATACAAAATCATTAACGTTCCAAAACGAAAAAATAAGTACTTTTAGTTATGTTTAAAATATTGTTTCGAGTTGGACAAAAATAAATTATAAAAAAAATGAAATAGTATGAAAAAACTTAAGTTAACGTTATTTTAAATGTAATATATAACAGCTAATTAAAGATCTTTACATTTATAACAAAACTGTGATCTTTTACAAGTGTTGGCAACCCAAAACCTAAACATATGATCTTCGAACTGTCAACCGGTTAAAAAACTATCGTGAACCTATCGTCCCCGTTGATAGTCATCAGAGCAGCTGTCAAAGAGTCCTGGAGATCATTCAATGCTGCCGGCAAACTGTAAGGTCAGGAGACAAGAGAGGACGGTCAGAGCAGCACCTCGACAAATCCAGAGGTGTGGGAAGTTAACTCTCCTTCGCACAGGATGAAAGAGACACATGGCACATGCACCGCCGGGATTGAACACTTGTTAACTAGTGATCCCTTTCAGACCAGATGGAGTATGACACATTGCTGTATGCAGCAAGTTCCACGTGTCACGCCGTGATTGAGTAGACTGGTTCATTGTCCTATGCTTCACGTGCAGCAAGTTCCACGTGTCACTCCGTGATTGAGTAGACTGGTTCATTATCCCATGCCTCACGTGCAGCAAGTTCCACGTGCCACGCCGTGATTCATTAGACTGGTTCATTATCCCATGCCTCACGTGCAGCAAGTTCCACGTGCCACGCCGTGATTCATTAGACTGGTTCATTATCCCATGCCTCACGTGCAGCAAGTTCCACGTGCCACGCCGTGATTCATTAGACTGGTTCATTATCCCATGCCTCACGTGCAGCAAGTTCCACGTGCCACGCCGTGATTCATTAGACTGGTTCATTATCCCATGCCTCACGTGCAGCAAGTTCCACGTGCCACGCCGTGATTCATTAGACTGGTTCATTATCCCATGCCTCACGTGCAGCAAGTTCCACGTGCCACGCCGTGATTCATTAGACTGGTTCATTATCCCATGCCTCACGTGCAGCAAGTTCCACGTGCCACGCCGTGATTCATTAGACTGGTTCATTATCCCATGCCTCACGTGCAGCAAGTTCCACGTGCCACGCCGTGATTCATTAGACTGGTTCATTATCCCATGCCTCACGTGCAGCAAGTTCCACGTGCCACGCCGTGATTGAGTACACTGGTTCGTTGCCCCATGATCCACGTGCAGCAAGCATTCAGTTGTTGTTGAGTCTGTAGGGAGATTTCTTACCGTTCATCAGACAATTCGTGATGAGAAAATCTTCAACATTGCCTTTGCACGTGTCGATGAAAAATATCCGGAAATTAATGATTACACGCTGTAACCTCCTTTTGATTCTTAAGGGGAAAAGGATCGCATACAATCTTACACATTCAAATAAATACAAAATGGTGAATGGCGAGTGAGCTGTTAGGACTATGTTTTAAGAATATATTATCTACTAATATATTCCCTTATGTCCAGCCATTTCCTTCCACAAGCACGCTATATGCTTATTAGAAAAAGTACATAATTTTGAAAAGAATTAAAAATTAGTATTTATCAACCCTAAGGAAGGAACATTTATGTAATTAAGTCAGAAAATCAGTATTTAAATATGTTTATTTATAGCATATAGTAATATGAAGTATAATTAAATATAGTAGTAATATACAATAGTTAGTTAAAGGATTATATTAAGTTTATGAAAATTTGTATAGCAACTCAGTTATAGAAAATAAGTTTTATAATACATCGATAATGGACTGCAAACGTTTATTTATATTTGCATGATATTTATAAACAATTTAACATAATAGATAAAGTTCAAAGAGTGCGTTAACACTATAATAATTTCATCAAATTATAAAACTATCAATAATGTTGGCATTAGCTATGCAATTTTCTAGAAAAAAAGGTTATCAAAATATGTGCATTTTTAAGTATTAATTTTGAGCTAGCAGCAAAAGGGGATTTTACTTCAGCATACTTCAACTCTACATCAAAAGGTTTACCCTTGCGTGTAACTTTCAAGTTACCATTCTAGGTCAACAATGTCGTACTAACAGCGTTTTATTTAAGATTAAAATACACTAACTTTCTTACTTTGATCAACAATGCTTGTGTATACTTATCAGATCGTTAAAGTTCTACAACAATGCCCTAATTACTGAAATTAAGTATAACCACAAAATTTAGTAAAGACGATCAGTCAAAAGGACGTTTAGATTGTATACAAGAGGACATAATTACATATTTACACCTATCCCTAAATTTAATAAGTCATATCAGAATAATAAACAGACATTGAAGTCAATCATAATTTTTATTATGATCAAGCCAAAAATAACAATGAAATATTAAAGTCCTCAACCTGGACATAATTAACGTTGAATCTAATTTTGTTTCCAAAGAAATTAAATTTAACATTCAAGCCAAAAATACTAATCAAATATTAAAGTCATCAACCTGGAACTGTATTTAACTTTAAACGTAATTTTGTTTAAACTCTTCAGTAAAAAGAAATCAACTTTAACATTTAAGCCAATAATAAAAATCAAATATTAAAGTCATGTTTATTTTAAAATTAAATTTGGTTTAAATTATTCAGTCAAAAGAAGTTACCATTAACATTTAAGCCACAAATAATTATGATATAAGGGAACCGAAAAGGAATTTTGTTCTTACATTTTAAATGGGCGAGAAACATCCACCAAGAATATGCAGCCAAGAGTGAAGTTCTCTTCGAACTCCTGGTGGTATTTATTCGATAGTTTTCCTCAAAGAGGCGGGTGGCAGGGGATATATACAAGACAGAAACAAGGGAAAAGAGGGGGTAGTAGGTGAAAGGGGAATATGTGACGAGACGGTCGTTGAACACTCTAGAACAGCATATTGGCTACGTGGAACGATTCAGCACCGGTAAGTCCTTCTTAGCGGCTTTAGATACAACTTTAATGTTGGCAGGGTCAGTTAACTCGCGCAATAAGTCGTGATCACATGTTCATGTAGCCAGTTGTGTGGCGTGGACTATATTCAGCTTGGAATGCACATAGTGAAATGGAGCACGGTGAGCTTAAAATATAATATTATTTAAGTTTGGTAGAATATAATTTGAAGTAATTTAGTGTCTTTTTTAAAATTAAACGCTGTATATATGATAAGAAGCTACAACATGGAAGGATTATTCTAAGACACATTTAATAGGCAAGCTGTGGAAGAAAATAGCAAGAGAGGTGCAAGAGAAACTGAAATAAAATTGCACATTAAACTATAGTTTATTAATTAATAATGTTAGGAACAAAATATGTATTTGGTGTTCTAATAATTGCCTGTAGCAGATCCTATTCATCAGATGATTCCACTAGTACTGAATTCTCCGTTGAGCCATATGCCATCCTATCTGAAAACTCGTGTTGCATGTCTCATGCTGTATGTTCTATGAAAATTGTTGCATGTTTCATTCACCATCTGGTGTGAAAGCTCTTGTTGCATGTCTCATGCTGTATGTTCCATGAAAGTTGTTGCATGTTTCATTCAACCTCCGGTGTGAGAGTTGCCTTTCTTGTTCAGGTAGCGATGTGCTAAAGTGTGCCTACGAGGTGGAGCCCAATCTTGTTGGTAAATGAAGTTGTTGAAATCATCTTTTAGTTGTGGAAATAACAACAACTGCAACATATCAAGGTACAATATCCCAGTCACAGTGTTCTTAGTAAAAAAAGGTGGGGACTGTAAATCTTTGATTTTGAGATGACACCGAAGACGTTGAGATTTGGGGAATTCCATTCTATTTCCACTACTAAATGAGGACTTTCCGTACGCCATATATGGACATTGTTTTACACCCTCTCTGAGTCCTAATACTACCCGACCATAAAAAGTAATAAAAGGGAGAGGATGAACTTAACCTACATGAAGAATGGAAATTATAAAAAGTTATAGATTCAACAAAATGAGCAGTTTATTCAATTGAAAGACAAAGCGCAGTTAACAATACATGGTCTAATTATATCATAATAAGTTATGTTGGAAATTATACTCGAAGTAAACAACTATACATAATTAAAGTTGCGCAAGTGTTTTAACAAAAGGAAACATGAAATCCATCATTATATTTATAGACCAGTCTATATGAGACAATACCACAGCGTGTATATTTAAATGCGATACAAAATTATAAGGGCCTAATGGGCACTTTGATATGGTTCCAAAGGTTTCGTAATTCACGGAAAACGATATCATAAAGTAATTTAAATTTGACGACCACACACAGTGTTTACAAAACTAGAGGGTTTGACTACCAGACCTAAGCCAAACTCCCACGGGACTATCCGATCTGACTGAGAATAAGGGACACACACATTTATCAATAAATAAAACTTTAGCTGTTCAAACAGAACTTACGTTACAAAAGATTAAAGTTATCCTAATTCAAATTCCAATAAAGAGTTACTTCACGTTACGTTAATTCAAACCATAATTTCAAATATGAAAAGTTACTAAAAAAACAACAACGGGAATACTCTACAATTCCAAACAATTAAATATTAACATGTCAACTTCTAATTAGCACGTAACTGAGGATATTTACGAGAATAAATACATAAGTACAAGTCCAGCGCCCGATTGGCGACATTTTAAAGATAGAGTATTTAAAATAAATTGACGATTAAATTATAAATACGTTAGATTTTGAAACAGAATATTATATGTAAAAAGTTTGTAGTTGACCAAGAAGATAGAGTTCATAACTCCACTCGTCTAAGCGACGATCTTGATACATTTTACAAGTATTTCTCCAGCCATTGTCCAGGTCCATGACAATGGTCTGTCGTCGATCGTTGATCGTAGAATAGTCAATAATGGCAAGCTTGCACAGCCATTATATAGCAATTTAGTTGTTCAGGTAGGTAGGTGGGAGTACACAAAACAAATGCATGATGACGTCAACGATGCCTTGAAACAGTCACGTAGACCATTGTTGATTCCACTTGCTCCATCGGAATATCCGTGAATATCTACAATCACCCGATGTTTTAAAGGAGGTTCCTCTAGCATCCGTCAGAGGTCGGAAACATAATTGTCGTCTAGTTGAAGTTGATAGTTATTGGCTCATTTCACGCTAGTCCAGTCGGAGTGTCGGGATGCTTGTTGACCCACTGGATCTCCCGTAACCCACTCGCCAGTATAGGATTCCAGGTGCCGGCCAGCCTTGCAGGATTCTATTGTGAGCAGAATTGGTATTGTAAGTACATGAACAAATTAATACTTAGAATTGGGTCGAGTAATGAAATATATTGTGCCGCCTCGTATTTATTATGTCTTCTTAGCCTACAAGAACTACAACAGAGAAACATACTATTGTAGGGACCCTAATGGAGTTGAACTTATATTGGAGTGGGTAGTATGCTTTGATGCGATACATCTATTTACGTTAGTATTGGGTGGGGTCCAGTTTTAACATTATACTACGTAATGTTACAATTGTGACGATTCACCTTTGTATTCTAATGCAATATTGCTTCGTCACTGAAAACCAGACGGGTAGCAAAATCATCCTCCTACAATGTTTCTTGGATGAGATTGCAAAACTCGTATCGTTTAACATGGTCGTCCAGCCGTAAAAGTTGCAACTGCTGTAAAGGAGCTTGCAGCTGTGGAAAAGTTGGACTACGATGTTCCATCATTTGCTTCAATTGTCGGGGACAATTGTGCACAAACATTGGAAAAGTAGAAGATCAAGAAATTGATGTTTAACTGGACCACATCATGACCGACGAGAACAGCTAGGTTTTCGAGTCAAAGAATAGAACACATTCACACGGGAGTGACCAAAATAGTGTGAAGGTTGATAAAGCGGAGGAGATTTGTCAACCCTCAACTCCCAAACGAATAAAGAAGAAATAAATAATCGTAGTGGATTATCAAGCTAAAAAATAGCCACATCATATATTCTAGCTCATGGTGGTGTGGAAAAATTATATATTACTCATACTATACATGGCACACCAAACCTCGAGTATTTAGTGATAAATATAATCGTTATTTTTTAAAATATAACAATTAAATATTATGAAAGCGATAAAGATAAAACAATAATTCCACGCATTTGCGTGAAGGCTCCCATGGCTATAGCTTCGAAACTATCTATCTCACCATTAATATGGCTGGGAAAATTTTTATAGAACATTTTATGTTGTTTAGTTATGGTTTAAATACACCGTTTGGTTTGTACGCCTGTGTACTATTTACACTAATATTTTAGGGACTAGGAAGGTTGATAGGAATTAGTGTTCCCGAATTTGTGTGGAGCGATAGTGGAAAGGAATTGAGGGAAAATATCTCAGTATACTTTACCAGGATATAACCCTGGTTTCCCGTCCTCATCAGTCCAGTCTATTGCTAGTATAGTTAGTACCTTATACCGAAACGGGTGCCAATATATTTCATTGCTATACTTTGTTAGGTTATTATTTTTATTAATTGGCTGACGAGCACTAAAGCAATAAATATGTTAAGACTGTTTAGTTAGATAGTTCCGCTAACAAAAAAGATTTGATGCTAAACATTTACAAAATCTCCATAAATGTTAGATGCTCATTATATAATTTGTAATAATATAAATGTAGCATATTTAAAGCATTTAAGAGTTGATTTGAAATATTATTTTTTTATTTGTAAAGGTAATATCTGTTTAGTCACCGGAACAAGAAAGCTACCGGTACATTTTATCTTACTTTTACTCCACAGCCAATATCGCCAGAAGGTATAATTCATTTGTAATGCTTTGATCAAAATAAGATATATTATTTGTGAAAATTCACAAAAGCTTTTACAGTTTAAATTAACAATAAAATACCAACTACATATTATTTAATATCTACATTTTTGTATATAATGTGATAGTCCTACTATCTTACAATGATAGTTCCCTATCTGGATAACTTTTAAAAAACCTTTCAAAATTTAAAAAAATATATATTGTTTTTTTATTTAAAATTGCCTTGCTGATAATTTTTTTAAATGGTTACTTTCACTTTAACAGATAAGTACAGTCCAAAATTATATCTTATTTCAATTAAATTAAACATCATGATAATTAATTAACAGCTTTGTTGAAACGTAGCCTATATATATTAATGTTTTCATTGGATCAGTGTGCTGAAGAAGTTAGAGAAGAAGAGTGGCTGACAGGTTGGAAGGTTGACTTCACCTGGAAGGACATTTGATAAAGATCGAGGAAAGAGGTTGGAAGGTTGACTTCACTTCTTTTCAAGATCTCTGCGTAGGAAACAGGTTGGAAGGTTGGCTTCACCTGGATTATAAGCCACAACTCTCAGCGAGCTTCGACCGAGGGTGTCGGGAGCTGGGACGAGGTACGTCCAACCGGACACCTCAGCTGAGGTTCCGGCCTATCCTAGATAGACTGTCAAAAGTGAACAAAATCAACGATTGAAAAAGGTGAATATTCTACAAAACCTGACTTCAACTTGACAAACTACTTATTGAGACCAAGAAACAAACAAATACCACAAATCTAACAAAAATTGCTCAAAGTGTTGTCGGCCCATTTCAGGGCCAACAACTTACAGAATGGACAAACCTACGCCAAATGACTTTATTCACCAAAAGAGGCATTTGACACAGGACTGGTCCAGGGATCTGGACGAGGACGTTGATGTAGAACAACTAGACGAGGAAGGGGGAGACAGTGAATTCGTTGCAGCAACGGTTCTCAAGAGAAAATTACTATTTAAAGCCGCAGAGGACAAACCTCCTAAGGCGGTTAAAGTTTCAAATCAATACGAGACTCTCTCAGACAACGTAGAACAAATGGAAACTACAAACGTACCAAGTACAA
>CABFVX010001481.1:46830-60759 GCA_902151425.1 Timema shepardi | reverse complement strand
GCGTCTTACTACCCGTTCGGGTTATACGCACTTACGCTAATGTGTAATGGTAGGGTGATTGTGAGATGAAATGGAGGACCTACAGTTTAACATGGAATCCGAACCACGGTGGAGGCCTGGCATTCCTCACATTCACAAGATGTCTTGTCAGAGGTGAAGGAAAGGTTTGGTAATCAGATAAATCTTTGCCGGGACCGAGGATTGAACCCCGGCTGCCAGCATAGAAGTCTGACACCTTACCCCCTAGGCCACCAGGTCACCCACCATTTATATTAATGATATAATTATCCATATGTCTTTAGAACAAATTCATTTTTTGAAAGTCCACGAAATTATAGGAATTTGCATCGAAAATACATTTAAGTATTTCACGGTTATTTTCTAATTCTAATTTTAACTTATATGAAGATGTTGAGGATATTATTATGTATGTGAATAAGTGATGATGAAGTGTTATATCATTTGTACTTGTAGTAAATTTGTGTCAAGTTTGCAAAATATTGGATTGGCGGGAACGGGAAAGTTCAGGTTCGGATCTGAGCTCTATGTACAGAGGGAGGTGGATGTTCCTTATATATATGGTGAACTAGATATCGCCGGTGGATTGTTTGTTCATAGGTAGTTCTCGCTAGTCAATGCACTGTGGAGTGCGTATCAGGTTCAAGGATACATTTCTAAACTTATGAAAATTAAGGAAATAAAGGGTATGGAACTCCGTAAGGAATTTTCTCACTACTTTTTTTTTAAATTGAGATATTTACTTAAAGCTCGTAATATATGTAATTCTAAATAAGATATATTTAAAAAAAAAACGTGCAAAAATTACGTTAAACTTACGTAAAAATCTTTTGAATCCCTGTTTTAAATTTAATAATTTTATTTTTAAAGAACCTCATTTGTATATTTGGACCAAAATTTAATTTTTTTTACCAATTTATTAGAGGTTGCACCTCTTCAGATCATCACATTAATATTAAATTTCTCATTTAATAATGTTAACCAATAAAATAGATAAATATTTACTATTGAGTATAAAATGAATAATATATGTAGATAATTACTGTAGGCTTATAAACGATTCTCCTAAGAGGTTAAAGGAAAAAGAACATAAACTTTTTGAGAAACCTACTAATTTCTTACTCTATGGCTTTAGAGAATTATTGCGTTAAAACTTAAGTAGTATCTCTTTACAACTGAAGTCCACAAATTTGTATTAATATATTAGCCAATCCCTCAGATATTATTGTTTTCATAAAAATATATTTAAAAAAAGTTTTTAATTTTTTATAGTACTTCAATTTTTCTATAATTAGCTAACTAGTGTCTCCAATAGTTGCAAAGATACGGAAAGTTCCGCTGCAATAACTACCCCACAAGTCATTTTCATGTGAAAATGAAAATAGCCATTTTATTTATAATCTTAATCAACGCCTAGATAGGAATTTTAATCGCATTCGTTAGAGCCAGTTTTGAGAAAATCACTTTATTTCTCTTTTCACCCTTTAGTAAACTACTCTTAATTTTAGAGTTTAACAGATATACAGACAGACGGCATTGCAAAAAAACAATTTTATGTTTCGGGGGTTATGAAATATCGACATCAACATCTCAAGTTAGATTTTTTTAGGGTCGCAATACTTTAGCTTTGGTGTTGGAAAAGTTAATATATTAAAATATAATTTTGCTATAATATATTTGCGTATAGCTTAAAAATCATTAATCTTATAAAAATAGGTTTCAAATGAATGATTTTTATTATAAATATAACGTATTTGCGATGATAATTAGTTTTATAACTCAAAGCATTGCGTATATATGATAAAAATTAGAATTTAAGCATCTGACCGGAACCTCTAAAGACATTTTGACCAAAATTTAGGGCAGTTATTTTGTTTGTAATACCGATCAATGTTTAGAAATGAAATTTAATTAAAATAGTTGGAGCCAATTTTGATAAAATTGATTTTTTCTCGTTTGACCCTTAAGCAAACTACTCTTAGTTTTAGGGTTAGATATCCAATTCCAAAAACAATTCGGCGAAACCCTAGGAAAACCCTGGATACCAAGTTTTAGACCGATCGATAAAATTGTTTAGGCTCTACTCCAAGGTAGAGAGACAGACAGACAGACGGGAATGCAAAAAAAATCGGATTTGGTAGCTCATTAAACGTCGAAATTCATCAAAGTCTCGAGTTTTTTACAATACTTTCTCTACCTGTGAAGTAGTGAGAAAGTCAAAAGGGATTAAAGAAGTTTCAAATCTCCGGTCTTAGTTACCTCTTATTTTAATTTTGGGGGTGACTTGAAGGAAATAGTCTTATCTTCAAAAATACAGTAGAATCAAGTTAATTACGTTATTACAGTAATTAATCTTGATATGTTTCTTTGAAATCTAGAAATATAACATTCCATTTTCAAACCTATCTGTAAATTAGTGGATACCGGTATAGGCCCATTTTGAGAAAGATTGAGTGTTTATCTCAAAATTCAATCCTTTTTTGTGGAAAACTGTGACGGTAAAAGTCACAAAATTTCCATAATAATGGTTAACTTCAGTATAATACTTCTTAGGCCTAAAATGAAAAATATTCAACCTTTTTTCACATAAATATTTGATTTTATAAATAAGTTTAAAAAAAGAAAATCCTTTGCAACAAACATAACTGGAATATAGACTAAAGTATTAAACACACAAACAATTCTATAACTTTCTCATATCAAAGGAAAGTATTTCATTAATGAAAAAAAATCAATCTTGAGATTTAGGTGAATATTTACGTTTTATGAAACACTAACACAAAAAGTGGCTTTTAGAATTTTTTTAGTCCAATTATCTGTTGGTCTGTTCCTGGCCACGATTCTGAAATTGTTTGATGAAATTGGTTCTAAATTGATAATTATTTATATTTTATAGTTATATAATTATAGTGATATAGTTATATATAGTTTTATACTTAGGAATATTTAGTTTCTCGACCTTAGTCCTCTAATTAAGATTAGGCCTATCTTATATATGAATGTTTTTAATTCAATTTTTCTATCTATTTTGAATAAAATTAAAATCTAGGATTTATTTGGCATGGCAAATAAAATTGAAGGGTAGTTTAAGGAGGCAAAATTTTTGGAAAATTTAAAATATTTAAAAATTGCCTTTGGTTATTTTGTTTAAAATCTATATCTGGAGATGGTATGTTATGACAAATAGCACGGTATACTTGTTTTGGGGTGAACACTAATTTATGTGTAGGTTAAAGATTGAGTTTTCTAAAACTTGAAATATCTTACATTTAATGGTTTAAACAATTTGATTCCAAATGGGTATCTTGGGAGCGTTTGACATGAAATAAAAAACTATACACTTATATTTAGGCTAAAAACTCATTCTAGGCAGTTTATTGATGATTGATATCTTCTAAATTTAGAAAATTTTTATAGTCGCTCTAATGATTTGGTTACAAATGGGTATCTTGGTAGTATTTGCTATTGTAAATTGCAATATATAACTGTTTTTTGAGTAAATCTTCATATAAGGGTCGTTTACTGATGAAGGATTTATGAAAATTTTAATTATTTTAAAAATAGTTGTAGCGATTTTGCTTAAAATGAATAACTGGAGAGTGTTTGACATAAAAAAAAGCATTGTATGTTGGTTTTTGGGGTGAAAATTGATAAATGATGTCTTACGGATGAATTATTTTAAGAACATTTGAATTTATTTTAGAAAGCCTTAAACAATTTTGTTTGAAATTAATATCTCGGGAGTTGTTCGTTAAAGGATAGTTTAATGATGAGTGATTTTCGAAAGAGGGAAATATTTTGTAAATGGCTCTAGCAAGTTCATTTAATTTGTATATCTGGGGAGTTTTTTATATGCCAAATTAAACTAGATGGTGGTTTTTGTTGTTGAATTCGTTTAGCTGTATTTTACTGAAGTATTTTTTAATTTGAATAATAAATAAAATGACTCTAGAGTTTTGGCTCAAAATAGCTATTTGCTCAGATTTATACAAAATAATAATAATTATATGTATTTTTTTTTCTAGAAAAACACATTCTCTAACTGACTACTGAAAATTGATTTTTGTAAATTTTGAATAATCTTCAAAATATCAATAGAGATTTTTTATCAAAATTGGTACCAAGGGACTAATTATATGATAAAGAATATTATTATTACTTAGCACCGCGTCTTACTACCCGTTTGGGTTATACGCCTTAAGTACTAATTAAGCTAATGGATTGGGAATTGGGAAGGATGAATTATAGGAAGCTAACCCGCATTTGCGTGAATGGAGAGTGGAAAACAATTTAGGAAAAACCACCCCAGATCACACGACCGAGATTCAAACCTCGATCTCCCCGTCCTCGGTGGTCAAGCTCAACACGACTAGCGCGTTAGCCAACTACGCCACCGAGGTGGATGTTAAAGAATAATGTACCTTAATTTTTCTAAAATAAATTAATTCAATGTTAGATTACTGATTATAAATTATATAAAATATGATATTTTGAAATTAATCGTAAAGATTGAGTTCAAAATGGATATTTGGGAATATATTTTCATGATAAATAAAAATACGTTTTATTTCTACAAGCTACAAATAATTATACGTTGATTAGAAACTAACTTAGTTATGAAAATTTGAAATTTGTTAAAGCAATATAATCAATATATTTTAAAGTATATAATCGAAGAGTTTTTATTATGATAATTATGTTTGATTTATAAGTAAAAATTATTTAAGAATAATTTAATAAAAAACTATGCTTGAACATTCTATTCGAAGTTAAAATACACAGTACAAGACAGTTGGTGCGATTTATTTTATTTGATATTGTTACTTTGATAAATGTATATATTAAAATTGTTAGAATGCACAGGAAATAAGACAACATATATTTTCTTTAAGTTAGAGCTTTCTAGACTTTTAAAAATAATTCCACTAAAATGTAGATAATACCTATATACATTGTATTATGAGTCATCTGTTGAAGAACCATATGGTCAGGAATTCCCTTAAATTACCACTCCACCAGCATAATTGGAAAGTTTAATTATTTATTATTATTTTTTTGTAATATTTGTCGAGGGAGACAATATTTAGGGGAAATCCCTTGCTTTTTTAACAGCAGGGAGATTTTATTTAATATGAGTATATTGTTTAGGACGATATTATGACTTCTCGCACTTTTTATACACTCTCCCAGTTACACATTATTTTTAAATTTTCGGGAAAATGTATTTTTATATAAAGAGACACATATATAGAATAACACATAAACATAAAGAAAGATATATGGTATTACATACTTGAAAAATTTGAATAATAGCTGAATATTTGAAATGTGGCCAAATTGATGCAACAGGATTGAATGTATGCATAATTTGATTAAAATTAACCATTCACAAAAAAAAATGCAAAACTATACACGATAAATAAACATTATTTAAAACAATTAGATATTGAGTTGAACATTATTAAACTTTATATATATATATATATATATATCTCCCATCACCATCTAATCATAGCCAGATATATAATATAATCCACGTGCTTACCGATTCTGGTAATCATTTTATTGAATCCACAATGATAGTAATAACACTATGAGTGTACTAACACCAGGAAAAAGATTGAGAGACTATATCTATCTATACAGTATATGTTTATACATCAAAGGTTGTTTTGAAACTCATGGCCCAAACTGTATATATACAGTAGCCCCATGGCTTCTTTGGTGCTGACTGACAGCTTACAGCTGAATTCTGACAGTCAAAATTTAGATGTATACATACATTTTTACTGTCAAAAGTGACCGCTATTAATCACATGTTTTTGCAGATCATCTGGTCCGGCGTAGGGATACGTAATTTGGTCTGGTAATTTTTTAAATCTGTCAACTGTCAGCTGTGAGCTATCACTCAGCACCAAAGAAGCCGTGGGGCTACTGTAGCTTGTTTGAACCAAAAGTAATACAAACTCCCGATACACTTTTCTATGCTAGTGCCATTAAATTATGTTCAACGTTTCGGCATTTTGCGCGGGGATAGCAAAGCTCTCAAGCATGCGTGTACAACAAGTTGCATAGGAGTTAGGCGCGTGGCACGGCACATGTCAAACATAGACTCTGCCTTAAAAAAATTAGTGAAGAATGGCTCTGGGAACGGGACGACTCCTGGATAGCTCAAAGTACAGAGCATTAGAGTACTAAGCCAAATGTCCCGGGTTCGATTCCCGTGCCCAGATGTCATTTTCCAATTTTCAGAATATGACATGTAATAATGGCAATCACTTGCTGTGATATAGGACCATTAATGATGACCCTGAGAATATATTCGTACTTCTAGATGAACTGGTGTGTTGTTTACTATTAATTGTGGTGTGTTATGCTGCCGTGCTCCAAGATGTCGAGGTGTGTAGTGTCACGCACCTAGCTTATATGCAACCTGTTGTACACCACCGAAACTTTGAACACAATTTAATGGTATTAGCATAGTTTTCTGTATGTAGATATTTAGGGATTTTGTGTTAATTTTGGTTCATACAAACTGTTAGTGCAGTTTGAGCGTTGAACTTCCCAACACCCTGTATGTGTGTGTGTGTGTGTATATATATATTTATATGTTGGATTTAAATTGTGTATTATTATTATTATTATGTTCATGCACGGGTTGATTTTAGTAAATTGATAGTAAATTCTCGTCTCATGCATAATGGTTGGTTTCGTGATTGTTGTTATGTTTCAGTCTGTTTTAGTTTGCAAGTCGTGTGCTAATTTCCCCCTGTGCTCACAATGTGGACGCTCAATCGATTAGAATTATTATTACTATTTAGTAGTGACTCGCTTTGGTGGAGTCCTAAGTTATGTGTTTACATTGTAAAATAAAATAACAAAACGACAGGAAAATATAGGACAGTTACCAACATGGACTGAAATCCATTAAGGTTACACAAATAAACAAATTGATGTACTCCACCTTACGTCCACGGCCTTGTTAATTTAACATTCACTAATTACATTATGCCTAGCTAATTATAGGCGAGGGCAGAGAAAGAGCACAGCATTTTGCTAAAACTGAAACGATAATATCCTGTTAGTTGACAAAAGTTTTTGTGAATTTTAAAAGTGTATTAAAATAATTTTGGAATTATTTGAGTAAACATTTCTATGCTGCGTCCAATGTACAGAAATATCTTTATAATGTATAGAACATAAATTTCTATATCAGTTGATTTGAATTTTTTAAAAGCTAATTACAGTTTTAATTTATAGAATAAGATGGAAAATACTATTGGTCAGTGAAATATGAAAACTAAGTTACATGCCTGCAAGCATGTGAAAACTTTTTGATGTCACTTCTTTTGTATTTATATAATAATTCTTAAACATTTAATATTAGGAACATAGTGTCCATTGTGGGTAATTTCTTTTTATAAATGTATGTTTTTTATATTTTTGGCAAAGTGCTCCTATGAAGTACGAATTTTTATTAATTGTTTAGGGTCTTAGTATATAATATTGCAAGTGTATTTGTTGAATTCTTTTACCATTGTTTTTAGTTACATTTATATCACACAAATGTACAGTAAATAAGATCTATCTGATTATTTCCATGTCCATTATGGTGTATAAGCTGACTTTTAATTATGAAATAACTAACAGTTTGAATATGTATTCGGGTTATTGTAAGAACAAGTAAAATAAAAACGTTTAACTCTACCTGCTGTGTGCGTAAGTTTTTTGGTTAGAACCAAAATGGTTTGACTACTAATGTGAATATAAACCAACCAAAATAAAGTGTAGTTTCTCTTTGGATTGAAGATTAAAATGAATACTGAAATTATTTTTTTAATTTGAATTTGATTTGACAATCAAGTAGGACACAAATAAATTAGTTCTACATTTAATAGGAGGATACAATGATTGAAAGCGTGGTTTAAGATAAAATATTTGAATAAAACATAAATTTTATTGGGTTTTAATAGAAGTATTATAGCTTATATGTTATACGGACGTCCACATTATACCCATGAGAAGTTTCAGCTACACAATCGGTACTGTGTTGGCCATCATTGAGCAACAACCAGACAAACACGTATACAAGATTATATTTTATAGCCCGCCTCGGTGGCGTAGTTGGCTAACGCGCTTGTCGTGTTGAGCTCGACTGCTGAGGACGGGGAGATTGAGGTTCAAAATCTCGGTCGGGTGAACTGGGGGTGGTTCTTCCTAGATGGTTTTACACTCTCCCTCCACGCAAATGCAGGTTCACTTCCTCTAATTCAACCTTCCCAATTCTTAATCCATTAGAGTAATTAGTACTTAAAGCGTATAACCCGAATGGGTAGTAAGACACGGTGCTAAATATTAATATATTAATTTTATTTTATATATTAGTAGGAGGTAGGATAGGGTCTATACATATATATTCTATACACACCTATATATATGCTCTATAATACATTTAAAACATGAGCATAATATATTTAAAGATCATATATACATATATCTTCATATATACAGATATCTATCTATCTATATATACTTACATACATAATACATTATATTTAACACACAATCAAACAATGACTATACATTGAATGGCCATAAGTTGTAGTTTCTTCATAAAATCAAAATAATACAACTAATGTAAAACACTATTTGTTTATGGATAAAGCAAATATAAATTAGTTGAAACTTATATACATAGAAAAATAATAATTAGATTATATGCTAAAAATATTATAGTGATAAAAAAATCAAACCTTTACA
The DNA here is from genome assembly GCA_902151425.1 of Timema shepardi. Taxonomy (NCBI): domain Eukaryota; kingdom Metazoa; phylum Arthropoda; class Insecta; order Phasmatodea; family Timematidae; genus Timema; species Timema shepardi. Next base: position 51,981 of record CABFVX010001481.1, on the reverse strand, counting down.
AGGCGACCGTATCTCTTTAGTAATCTAGGTTTGTATATTTTAGAATCCTACAATTTTTTTTTATCACGGTGTCTTACTAAACACTTGGGTTATACGCTTAAGCACTAATTACGCTAATGGGTTAGGAATTGGGAAAGTTTCGTTTTAGAGGAAGTTAACCAACATATGCGTGGAGGAAGAGTAGAAAACTATTTTAGGAAAAAACACCCCAGTTCACCCTACCGGGATTCAAACCTTGATCTCCCCGTCCTCAGATGTCTGGCTAAACACGGAACTAGAACGTTAGCTAACTACGCCACCGTGGTAGGTCCTACGATATTAAGATTCTTCACAAATACCTTTACCATTTCCTCAGTCTGTACCAAAGTTGGGATAGATTATAGTGTCTTTTTCTCCTATATACTTCCTTACTTTCTCGCATCTTACAGGTAGATAAACTATCGTGATCGTCAAAAAAATCGAACTCGAGATTTTGATGAATCTTGACGTTTCATGGCCCTTTGAATTTAAAAAAAAAAGTTTTTGACTTTCCGTCTGTTTGTCTGTCTCTACCTCCAAATAGAGCCTAGAACTATTTTACCGATCGGGCTAAAACTTGGTGTTTATGGTTTTCATAGGGTTACCCCGAGGGGTTTTTGGAATTGGATATCTAACCCTAAAACTAAGAGTAGTTTGGTGAAGGGCAGGCAGAGAAAAAGTCAATTTTTTCTCAAAATCGGCTCTAACGATTTTAATTAAATTTCATTTTTAAACATTTATAAATATTCCAAACAAAATGACTTCTCTCAATATTTCGGCAAAAATTACTTTAAGGGCTCCGGTCTGATGCGTAAATTAACTTTTTTTTATAAAATCTCTTAAACCATTTGATATATGAAATTACCTATCGTTACAAATGTGTAGGTATCTTTATAATACAAATATTTTATAAGAAGAATATTTTTAAAAAAACAATAACTTTCAATATATACGTAAATATAAATAGTTTTTAACTTTTCAAACATATTATTATTATTATTATTATTATCACCGCGTCTTACTACCCGTTCGGGTTACACGCACTTACGCTAACGTGTAATGGTAGGGTGATTGTGAGATGAAATGGAGGACCTTCAGTAAAACGTGGAATCCGAACCACGGTGGAGGCCTGGCATTCCCCACATTCACAAGATGTATTGTCAGGGTGTGAAGGAAGGGTTTGGTAATCTGATAAATCTTTGCCGGGACCGAGGATTGAACCCCGGCCGCCAGCATAGAAGTCCGACACCTTAGCCTTAGACCGCCAGGTCGGCTTGATCTTTTCAAACACAAAATGTAAAAATATTGCGACCGCAAAAGGAAATCTAACCTGAAATGTTGATGTATGTCAACGTCTCAAGACCCCCCAAACCCTATAAAAGGGTCTTAGAAATGACGTCTGTCTGATGGTCTGTTTAAACTTAAAATTAAGAGTAGTTTAAGAAAGGGCGAAAAAAGAAAAAAAAAATATTTTCTCAAATTCAGCTCTAACGATTTTGATTAAAATTCGTATCTAGGTGTTGATTAAGAATATAAATAAACTGGCTGTTTTTATTTTATCATGAAAATGAATTTTAGGGTACCTTAAAGAAATAGAATCTTCTGTGTCCCTGTAACTATTTAAGATAATAAATAACTTATGATTGCAAAACTGTAGTACTATTAAAAATAAAAAACTTTTATTTGAAATCTATTTTTATAAAATCAAACGTCTCTGAGATATTGGCAAATATATTAATATAATTTTGTTAGCTTTTGTTGTAGAGATATACTACTTAAGTTTTAACGCAATAATTCTCCAATATCATAGAGTAATTAAACATAAGTAAGTCTCTAAAAATAATGGTTTTTTTTCCTTAAACCGCTTAGGAGAATTGTTTGTACAAATATGATCTAAATCCATTTTAGACTCAACAGTCATTTTTTACATTTTTTATTGGTTAAAATTTATTAATGAGGAACTTAATATCATTGATATGGCATGAAGATTTACAACATCTAATAAAATAACGAAAACTTTAACCGGAGGTTGAAATTTTAGTACTAAGTGTTGACCCTTGGGGACCCAGCATTGATCTTTTTTTATCGGTCCAAACATACAAACAAGTACATTAATTCTTTAAAAATAAAATTATAAAGTTTAAAACCGGTACTAAAAATGTTTTTACATAAGTAGAGTGCAATTTTTTCTTGGTTATGATAGTGTATATTATTTCGATTCATATATATTAATAATTTTCAATAAATATCTCAATTTTCAAACAATATAGTGAGAAATTCCGTGCGGAGTTTTGTACCATTTATTTTTTCATATAATGATATGTAAACTATCATGGAACAACAGGGAAAAAATATATATATACATGTAGGGATGATAACGAGGTGGAATGATACAAGGATGGTGGTAATATATAAAGTGATTTAAATATGATGGAATTTTTTAACTGTGTTCTATTAAAAAAAATTAAATGTCGGTATTTTATAATAACTAAATAACTCAAAAGTGCATGACTGCAAGAACTTGAGCCCGTCTTTCAAACCTATTCTGAGATATTTATATCCAAATCTAAACCTGACACCAAAACTTGCTTATATCCATTTTCACGTTAATCTCCTGCCAAAGTCTTTGTCTTGTATCTTCAGGTTTCTCAACTAAAATGTTATTCACACGCCTGTCGTCACTAAAACGCGCCACCTCATTCTTAGTCCTTTGTTATCCTTAACATGTTTGGGAATCCAGACATTCCATGAATTTCCTTCATTACGTAGCTTTCTCCATTCTCTTGTTTGTTTATCTCTCTTAGGCCCAAATATCTTCATCGGTATTTTTTTTTTCAAAACTATATTATTAGAGTTTTCTTAGTTCTTGGGAAATCAGTAAAAGTTAAATGATATTACAGCTGACAATAACAAATCTGTTAATTTAACTATGACTGATCTTTATCTGAGCTATTGCTAAAATCTTAATGCTGTTTTTCCTAACCATAGGTCACAGAAACTTTGATTACTATTATCTATATTAAGCTAAAAAAAAGCAACACTTCAGTGGCCGCGTTATCTAACGCGCTACTCTCACAGTAGACTAGACTACTGATGACGGGGAGCTCGAGGTTCGAATTATGGTCTGGTGTACTGAGACTTCTTTTTCCAAAAATGGTTTTCCTCTCTTTCTTCAAAATATAACTTTCCTAATACAAAAAAAAATACTAGCTTAAATTATACATAAGCGTATAACCAAAACGGGTAGTAAGACATGGCGCTAAAAAAAAAGTCAATGATACTCTTACATAGGCGCAAGAGCGTAAATTTGTTATTTCATAAGGAGCACAAACTATTTATACATCATGTTGATTGACAGACAAGTATTGAGGCTCAAAATAATAAAGTTAGCCATCTCCTTGGTTCTCGTCTAATGAAGGTGAATAATTTATATTAACAAAATAATTACACGAGTCTAAGAACGCTTGTTATATTTCTCAATAAATAAAAACCGTTCTTATTGTGAAAACATCCAGATGCACCAAACAATGTGACAGGTTAAAAACAAATATTCTGTCAATCTATAATATGTTAGTTCAAATGGTATATCTCAAATTTGAAAATGTACCAAATCTACAATGATATTTAATACCTCACAAAATATTTCCTCCACCGTATCTTAAAGTTTCACAACGCTCGATTACACAACACCAATGAAAGCTAGCAACACTATCTAGTACAGTTTAAGGTCTTCCTGCCCAAAAGGGGCTTGAGTAATATATATTGTTCTAGAAATGATTACCCCCCTTGAACTGGTGTTGTATTCTTAGTTTAACACAAGGGTTATTGAAGACCCAATCCCAGGTAATGAGTATGACGCAGAGCCCTGCTTTTATGCTGAATAAAAAAAAGCCCAATTTCGTTTTTAAGTTTCCCAAAAGCGGTGAATAAGCGGTGAATTACAAAAATCCTATTTTTGCGACGAAATTATCGAATTAAGACAAAAGCGTTAAAAAAGTGGTTTTTACCAAACTTTCGTGATTAAGGTGACTTTGTTGGGTTAAAACTAGACTTCCAGGACAATGTTTGAAACAGGTAAACTAAACATATTGAAGTGAAAACCAAAAATTACATTTTGTTTGGACAAAACGGTAAAAAACACTAGTCCGCAAAAAAATGTGCTGTCAACTTATTAAAAAAGTAAGATTTAGCGGCAGCTGGTCCGGGAAAAGTATGTACAAGTCACAAAGACAAAATATTACACAAAAATCATCTTGTTACTTCACAAAAATTGTGACTATATTTTTAAATCTCAATTTAGGCTAGAAAAATACAAAATAACTACTCAACATCACCAAACTGCAACATGCAGCTGGTAACAATGTTATCCACTTTCATTGTGGTTCTGCGGTCTGTTACTACTAAACTATACCTAGAAAAATACCGTTCTGAATCTGCATTTGAAATCGGCAGCCACAACGCTTGCAAACACTTTGTTGCGAAGTCACTGAACATACTGTCTGTCTTCAGCCCTAGCAGCACATTCTCAATTTTTAAACTTTCGATGCCATCACTCTCTTCCATCAAAACTTTCAATTTTTATTTATCAATATCCCAAAATATTAGCGCGAATGCCGAAAATCGTGACTAAATCGCGATTATTGCGGACATCATTTAAAATCGCGAATATCACGCTAAAACACCGATTTCGCGAGTTATCGCGACAAATCTGAGCATATATTTGCAATCAGGGTAACCTGAAATGTGAACATCTGAAAGAAAAAATGCCATAGATAACATTCGCGAATTATCCCGAACGCCACAAACGCAGGGCTCTGAGTATGAGCAACGTGATCTAATAGTAGTCCTAGAAGTAGTTTCATAGAGAGAGAGAGAGAGTAGTCTGTTACCTGTACTAATACTAGTGGCCAGCCTTTTTTTCACATTTCAGATTCATAATTTATAATAAATCCTATGAGAATCAGTCTAGGGGTGACGTAAAGGCCAATATGCCCATAAGAAGCACCATGCAGTATTATACTAGACATAAGAAACACCATGCAGTATTATACTACACATAAGAAGCACCATGCAGTTTTATACTACACATAAGAAGCACCATGCAGTTTTATACTACACATAAGAAGCACCATG
>CABFVX010001481.1:18518-46004 GCA_902151425.1 Timema shepardi | reverse complement strand
CTGTACTTAATAACTGTAATAGCGTGTCTATTTAATATCTGTACTTAATAACTGTAATAGCGTGTCTATTTAATAGCTGTACTTAATAACTGTAATAGCGTGTCTATTTAATAGCAGTACTTAATATCTGTAATAGCGTGTCTATTTAATAGCAGTACTTAATATCAGTAATAGCGTGTCTATTTAATCCACTCAGCCTTGTATTGTATGCAAGTGACGAGATTTGTATTCAGGATCTGAATGAGAAGGTTGATTACTGAGGAAGTAAACCAGCATCTGCGTGAAGAAAGTGGAAAACCATTTTGGAAATTCCACCCCCAGTTCAGCAGAGCGAGATTCGAACCTCGATCTCCCCATCCTCGGCAGTCTAGCTCAGTCTAGCGCTTTAGTCAACTACGCCACCGAGTCAGTTTTTTATACAAAGACCAGCATTTAAATCGTTGCCAAGGTTCACAATAGTTATCAAAAGTGATTTTAATGTACCAGTCCCAATCAATCTCTGAGATAGTTCGGCTTTGCGATATCATCAATAGAAAAGAGTTATTTATTAGATTGTGTTGGATTGTTAGCCCAGATGAGAACATTAGGTTTTGGTTGAAAGCTCACCTACCTCTGGTGAAAGTGTTTTACCAGTTGGTGAGAATTCGGGCATGTCTTAAAATGAAAAACAAAAATCGTGAGAGGGGTAATGGCAGATTGTTTAGAGAAAACTCGAATAGGATAGTCAAATACCGTCTTTCAAAAAGTGCCTTTATTTTCTGAGTTATGTTTCTAATATTATATTATAGTTATTTCTAATCGATTCAAAAACTCACCAGCGTAAACATTTTTGTTTTAAGCTATAAATATACTTATTGTTACAATAAAAAAAATTGTATATTTTAGAAAACATTATTAACTGATATAAAATATATAGTAATTTGTATCATACATCATTGCGTAATATAAAATTATACATTTATTTAGATGTGCCAAGATCCACATACAAAACTTGTCCAGTTGCGTCCGTTGATAACTAAAAGTATGTATTGCTCCTAGCTTTCCTCAGTGTTATAACGGCTGGGAATTTTCTAACTTGGTTAGTGAATAAACTTGTGCTACGTGTGACCAGTTAGAAACTGTCCATGGCAAACCAAGACATAGCCATGGTTTCAAAGATCCATCGATCGTGCTAACTATGATATTGAGAAGCTTGTGAGCACCTGGTTAAAAAAAATAGTCAAATTACCAATGGCTTATTGATTCGTGAAATTTAAGAAAAATTGAGAACATCATGAACCAGTATGAAGCCATATTCTGTTCTCCAACAAAAGTTTGGCTGAAGACTTCATCGCACACTAATATTAATGAAAACGTCCAAAGTGTAGCCTCCTCCTTTAAACCAACAAGTCAGAAGGCGTAAGGCATAATACAAAAAGGGAACGATCAGTCAGGGTGTGTTGATTGAGTCAGAAAGGGTCAATAACCTGAGGACAAACTATTGCACCTCTGGGACATGCAATTCAGCAGGTTGAGGAAAAAAGGCCAAATACAGCCGTCCTCATTATATACATTTAAATGATTCTTAAAACTATTGGTGTTCTTACGATGCCAAAAAGTATTAAATCATTATCAAAACAAATAGGACTACTCAAGAAATGTTAAATAAAGTTTGACTTTAATTTGAATAATATTATTTGTATTTAGAAGATATTATAAACATTTAATTATATGTACAAAAAGGAAAACTGATCATTCGATAACAAATATTTTCTTAAGTTGAAAGATAAGTTTATGCTTTAAAATACTTTAGTACAATTTGGTTCTTAAGAGGTACACAAATTGAATTGACTATTTTCAATATCTTAGGACAATAACATTATAAGAAACATAGTTCCCAAGTAGGTTCTACACGTGTGACATAACAATTATTAATTCTCGAAGCCCCAAATCAATAGTCTATTACAGAGTGAAATTAATATTCCCCAATTTAGCTGTAGCCTACATAGTAAAATTTATTAAGTAATATTTATTTCTAAACATTTAAAGTTTCCTAATGCTATTACCAATTTATTTCTAAATTTAGCATATCAAACATAGACTCGCAAAAATAATTAAATAATAGTTTATTTTTCCTTGTCATAAGTTTCTTAATTGTATTACAAATTTATTTCTATTTTTTTTAAATCAAAATTAGACTTGTATATATATATATATACACTATCTAAGGCTTTCAACGTTACAAACAAAAGATTATTTAAAGAGTAGAGTTAAAAGAAATACATGTTTTATTTTAAATTTAAATACTTCTAAAACATTAAAACCTAATATGAATTTTTAAAAAGTACATAAAAAATCGGATAAACCAAAAAGTAATTTTTGCTTACATCATAATCATCCTGTATTACGGCTGTTACAATCCTATACAAGAATATAATTCCTAAAGAGTTCTGGTTAAGGCCTCGTAGACATCCATATATACGGCAAGTCCCCGAGAGGGGGTGGTGAGGAATATTGGACAAACGGGTGGCCAGGGAGGTTACTTGGAGGAGGGAGGGCGGAGGGAAACCTATGACGAGCCACATGCATCTTGATGAGCAGATATTCCATAGTGTTCTGGACTTCTTGTATTCTCATGATGAGTTGAGGTTACCAGGCCTTCCTCAGTGTTTCTTGAACGTACCAGCAATCGACACGCCCTCTTGTGAGTGACTCTCGAACCTCGGCTGCACCGCTCAGCTCGCTGGCGTGCGAGTAGCTGGCTGGTGTGAGCCAATAAGGTGTTTGGTCATTTGAAGGTGGAATGGGACGAATTGGGTAGCAATCCTCCTAATGTCGTAATTATGGCTTGTAGCTAGGTGCGACGTTACAAAACTGAAAAATAAATTGAGTAACTATTCAAAGCATCACCAGGAGGTGTAGGTATATCAGAAGTATATCGGGAAGAAAATGATGAAAGCAACCTCTCAGGCAATGACACCTAATTTGCAAACATCAATGTGGAGGATGTGCGATTGGTCAAAAGAAGAAGGTAGATGTTAGGAAGAAGCAAGATACGGTTAGGACTGCGCTGGAGACTCTTGTGGACAGAGGAAGGGTGACTTCAGAAATATACTAGCAGTAATACTGATCGTTGAAAATGATGAGTAATACAAACAGGGAACAAAAGAGGGACAAAGACACAATTGTGTACCAGAATCCAGTTTGTAGTTTGTGAGTAACAATTCATTTCGGGTAAAGATGTGCCAGATGTTGTGTCACTTCAAGAATGTTCAAGGAATATCCCTATTTATACGTGGTCAATGATAGCAAAGGTGAAAATGCCAATATACTAAAATAATGAGGATGCAAAAGAATTATATTATTATATAATTCTAGATGTGATGACAAGTTTGTCCTTTTGTAATAAGTAAAAACAGTTTGTAAAATACAAAAGATTCTTAATATAGCTTGTGAACTGAAATATATATTGATTGATTTTTCAATAAAAGATTTTCTCACGTTTCATTTATATTTTAGTAAAGTTTGTTTGTATTATTGAATCTTATACATCGTTGTAATAAAACATAATGAATATTTTTACTAAAGTTTTGATTTAATATTGTATCTATGCAATGAAACAATATTTTATTATAAAGAAAAAAGAAAGGTCCAACTTAACGTGAAAATGAAAAGAAACATAACATTATTTAAATTGTATATACATATAATTATTTGAGAAAAAAAATTGTTTCAATTTCAGATTAAAGAATTTTTTTGATTTTTAAATGAGTTACCGTTGCCAAGGAGACCTGGTTATTATGTAAATTGAAAGGTAAAATTGATAAACTTGCTAAAGTTTATCAAATTATTTATCTCTTTGGTATGCATACTCTACAGTTAATCATATTTACAACATATTTATATACAAATATACATTAAATAATATAAAAGTTCTTTTTTAAATATCCATATTTCTGAAAGCCTTTTTTCTAATATTTTTTGGTCTCTCCCTTGAAAATTGAATTTGTGGAAAAAATAAGGCTTTTAATAACAGACCAAATAATTTACACTATAACATACATTAATGGCCGAATGGTCTAAGGCATTTCTCCCTTAATTAAATGGACTGCCAAAGGCGGAAGGTTAGGTGTTTGATCCCAGTCGGGTGCACTAAGGGTGGATTTCCTGAACGGTTTTACAACCTCCCTAAACGCAAATGCTAGTATACTTCCTCCATTAAAACTCACTAATCCCTAATATATTAGTGTAATTAGCACATAGGCGTACAACTCGAACATGTTGTAAGACGCAGTGTTAAAAAAATTATGATGAATGTGAAATTTGGTAGTTTTACATGTAATGGTTGTTTAATTCTTCACCTCCTTCGTCTACAGTGCAAAGCACACCGGCCACTGTCTTTCCCTCCTCAAAGCCGAGTGCAAAGCACACCGCTCATCTGTCTTTCCCTTCTCAAAGCCGAGTGCAAAGCACACCGCCCATTGTCTTTCCCTCCTAAAAGCCGAGTGCAAAGCACACCGCCCATTGTCTTTCCCTTCTCAAAGCCGAGTCCAAAGCACACCGCCCACTGTCTTTCCCTCCTCAAAGCCGAGTGCAAAGCACACCACCCACTGTCTCTTCCTTCTCAAAGCCGAGGCTGCGAAAAATAAACACGAGAATTCTTTTCTATCTCTCTTAAAATATTAATAGTTAAATCAAACCAGGTATGCCACTATTGATATTTGCTTATTGAGTGCGATATATAGTTTCATACACTGTTAGGTTATTAATTGATTTACTTTATAGAGGACCACTAGCGTTAATTAATTATTTAACTCAAATATGGGAAGGGGGAGCTCGCTCTAAGGTGATTTGGAGTTAATTAAAGGGTGAGGGGGTAGTTTTAGTAAGAATCGGGGTTAACCATTATAATTTAATTCAATAATTCTTATAATTTTAAATTTATTTTCGCATTGATTATTTAAAATTCGTCATGCTTGTTTAGACACGGAAGAGGGTTGGTAAATCTGTTTGTGTAGAAAGACACCAGCCCATTCGTGTGATCACGTACCAGCAATATACTATTGGTACACATGTTTGTGTTGGAGTTGGTGAGTCTGTGAAGGCTGACCTCCAAACTTGGAGGAATGTTGGCAATTAATTAGATAATCAAACGTCCCAGCAAATAGGGGAAGGAAGCCTTAAGTGTTTATTTACAGTCTATTTCTACAAACATTCATTTTAGTCCTGTTCAATGAAGGAAACGATATTTTCAATATCTTAAAACAGTATAACTTATGTGTTATGATATGTGAAATAAATATGTAGGGTTTGTTTTAACTATTTAGTATATATTTTTGACAAGCATCATACTGTCCGTATAAGATGTCCTCACTTCATTACACTATTAGTTTAAGGATGAGGAAGGTATTATTTAGAAGAAGTGACGCATAGAGTTTGTATATAAGGGACATAGGAATTAAACCCCTCATTAAACTTAGCCAAGATTTGAACCTCAGCCTCTCAATCCTCAGCCAAATAAACTATGAAGTAGATGTTAAGTACCAACACCCACCAATGCAGGTGTAGACTTGTATTGAATACAACATTATGTGGTCACGTGAAGCCGTCACTAAGATGCACACTCCGCTCTGTTTATTGTTGGAAATAGGCCAATATAACAAACATAAAGACACATAGCACTAGCTCAGACAGGATCAGGATAGGTTCATGTCACCAAAAGTTTTCTTTAATTTTATTAACATAGATTAGGTTAAGCTAAAATATATTTTTCATGTGTATTCAAAAATTTATATTAATATATGTTAGATTTTAAAACCTTAAAATAACATTATTTTAATAATAAGTTAAACTAATACCATATTAATTAAATGAAAAACTGAATAATAAATACATTTAATTGCATATATAGTAATAATCGACTTTAATGTCAAAGTTAAAGCTACCATCTTTTCTTGCACTTAACCAATAGAGTAAAAATGAACAGACCGCTACACATAAAAATACACTAATAACCAAATAGAAAATATTATGGTAAAATACACATATATTACCTAATATGAGAGCCAGAGATCAATTTAACAAAATCAAAGTCGTCATGAATCAATTTAGCACAAACATAAATAATTCAAGCACACACACACATATACACATACATACATACATAGAAACGCACACACACACACACACACACAAGGTGTAATTACGTCTCACACTTCTCAATCTCGCGAATGAGATTCCACACGCAGATTATTTGTGACTTTTCGCATATATGTGTATGGAAAGTTGAGAAAGCATGAGGTAGAGGATAAAAAAATTTATTATTGAATATTTTAAATTTATTTACTATTTAGTTTTACTTATATATTAAGATCATTATCCAAATGGGTTTGTAAAGCAGCAATTAAATCAACTGAGTACATTAAATTGCCCAAGTGATATAATCAAATAGAATTTAAATAAAATTTTATTAACTGATTATTTTTCTTATACAGTATGTATTCCCTTGTACACGGGCTTATAAAGATGAGAGTTAGAATTCTAAAAACGCGTATTACTATTATTAGCTAAACATATTAATTGAATAAATTTATTTATTTTATTCAAGGTATTTAACGTGCACTGTTTGAACCAACTAACTATATCAGCACACGACTTATAATATTATGACTTAAAGCTAGCATACCCACAACATCCATTCCCCGACACTTAATCTACCACTCTAAGAGGGTAAAACCACATTTCACCGATTACAAGTTTTCCAGCCAAGCCAGAAATCTAACCAGGGACCTTTAGCTGAGTAGACAGACATGCTACAACCTAAGATAACCTGTCGGGAAATAAATGAGGAAAAATCATATATATATATACATTCTAAGAGTAAAATGTTAATAATAATTGTATATAAGATTTTAAATAACTAAATAAATTGACTTACAAACTTTGAGCCAAGAAGGTAATTTTTTTGTTGAAACACATACTAATATAACATTATTTACTTTCTGGCTAACTTAGAGGTAGAGAAAGTATTGTGATAGTTAACAAAAATTGATTTCGAGACTTTGATAACTTTCAACGTTTCATGAAGCCCCAAATCAGAAAAAATTGGTTTTTGACTTTCCGTCTGTCTGTCTGTACCTCCAACTAGAGCCTAAACTATTTTACCGATCACGCTAAAACTTGTTATATAGGGTTTTAATAGGGTTGCCCTGAGGGCTTTTTGAAATTGGATATTTAATCCTAAAATTAAGGTTGGTTTAATAAAGGGTAAAAAGAGAAAAAAATCCATTTTTTTAATATTGACTAACAATTTTGATTCTAATTCGTATCTAGGCATTAATTAAGATTATAAACAAAATGTTTATTTTTAATTTCCCATAAAAATGACTATCAGGATACTTTACAAAATAACAAATGTAAATTTCACTATCCCTACAACTATTTAAAATATTAAATATCTTATTATTGACAAATTATTGTAGTACCAATAAATACAAATATTTTATTTGAAATATATATTTATAAAACCAATAGTTTCTGATATTTTGGCAAATATATTATTATAATTCTGTGAGATTTTGTTGTAGCGAGATATTACTTAAGTTTTAACTTAATAATGATCTAACTTTATAGAGTTAGTAGATAAGTAGGTCTCTTAAGAATGCATGTTCTTTTTTCTTCAACCTCTTACAGCAATGATCAGCTCTATCATTTAAGAATAAAAAATATTAACCGATTTTATTGGTTTAAATTTATATAGAGAAAGTTTATTGAAAATTCGATAACCATTAGATGTGCAACCCCTAATAAAATGTCGAAAATTATCAGTATGTTTATAGACTCAAATTAAAAAGGCTCTGGTATATATTAATATTTTAACCACTAAATATATTTTTGGCTTTATGTATCATTAATACTCATAAACTGGAGACACAATTTTTATTTAAATCAAGGTATTTTTATTAGTGTTCAGAAAATATAATCTAATTATTGGAATTATTATAGTTTTAATTAAATATTTTATTTTTACAAGTGACGATGCAATAAAATTTATATTAAATACAGACACATATTTTCGTTATCTAGAGGGTAAAATACTAATTTAAAAAATCTGTAATAATTGTATATTGGGAAAACCATAAACATTAGTTTAGTTAAAATTGGGTGATGTAATGTAATGTTATATATTTCCATAATAATTCCATAGATAGCCACGTACAAAATTATGTTATTAATAAATGGCACGGAACTCTACACAGACTTTCTCATTCTATTGTTTAAAAAAAGAATATATTTACTCAAAACTTATAATATATTTATAACTAAATATTATGTACTAGCAAACCCAAGCATAAATTGCGCTATATTTACGTAAAAGATTTTCAACTCCCGGTTTTAAATTTTATAATTTTATTATTAAAGAATTAATGTCCTTAGATGAAAAATGAAAAATGAAAAATATCGTTATTGGGTCCATAAGATTCACCAATTTGTGTTAAAATTTCAACTTCCGGTTAAAATTCTCAACATTTTATTTTGTGTTGCTAATCTTCATATCATAGCATTGCTATTAAATTCCTTATTTATAAATGTATACCAATAAAAAATGTATCTATTGAGTCTAAACTGATAGATATAAATTATTGCTATAAAAACATTTCCCCTAAATGGTTAAAGGATAAAGAACACAAACTACTTGAGAAACACATGCATATTTAATTACTCTATGACAGGGCTATTCAATTAGTTATCCAAGTGGGCCACTTCATAAAATCTTAATATTTTGTGGTCCAGGCAGTTAATTCAATCTGGTAGTAATTTGGAACGTTATAAGATTATAATTTTATATTTTAAAATGGGTGTGTGTGTAGTGAAACATAATTTGATATATATAATATTGATATATAGTGTGATTTTGGTAGGAAGAACAGTAAAAGTTAGTTACTAAAGTTACTAAAATAATTTTAATATTGTCATGCATCAAGTCATGTTATCTGAAGTTGTAACTTTTGATAGATATCATCAATAGTTATAAAATAACATAAATAATAAAGCGATAAGTTATCACAGTTGGGCGCCATTAAATATGATTGAATTTTCTCTACTGTTCTTCCAACCAAAATCAGGGTATAGCTCAGTGAAATTTTTTATAAAATCTAAAATTTGACTAGTTTCACTATCAAGATTTCCTTTCTTACTACTCAAAGAAAAACGTACCATTTTAGAAAACTTACAATAAGATTAGTTACAAGCAAAATACTCCACTATTACTATAAATAAAACACGAAAAATAAGCCAGGTAAATATCAACTGGCGAGACATTGGCTGCTGTAAGACGGAGGGGATAAGAGGTTTGAGTCTTTCTCAGCCAGCTTGTTACCCGGCCACCTGCAGGCCAAAACCAAGAATATGTTATGTAACTCAACCTTTATGTGGTGACGCTTGGATGGACAAATACCTGGGCAGTTGCAGCTCGTAGATAAAATTAGTGGGGGTGCTACTCCAGATAATGTTTTGCCTTTATTTTAAAATTGTGTAATAGGGAATGAACATGTATGAAAAGAAAATTTATACAATAACAAAAAAGAACCAAATATATATTACTTACTTTAACTTAAATTGTTACAGTTCAAGCTTGGGGAAATATTAATTTAGAAATGAGATCCCTTATCCTTTTTTTTAATTTGCGCCAAAAGTTCAATAATTTTTTCCCTGATCTCTGGATGACAATTGGAAATTTTTTCTTTATTGAGAATACCGCAAGCGCATGTCGTTTTTCCGAATTCATAGTGTTTCTTAAAAAAAGTTTGTATTCCCTTCAATGTTGAAAAGCAACGCTCTGCCTCTGATGTAGTTATGGATATTGTCAAGAGGATATTTATTAGTTTAATAATTTCATTAAAAACATCATATAGATTATTTTCCGAGATAAATTTTCAGAAGCTTAATTAATTTTCAATATTCATGAATATCAGTCCTACAATAGAATACTTTTAGTTCAGTTTCAAGCTTTTCTTTGTCAATCATGGGATAAGCTTCAGTGGTCAGTGGTCAGCACTATCTCTTTTGTGGGATGTTCATTCTTGAATCTAGTGAACAATTTAGCAGCTACTAAGTGCTTAGTGGAAGAATATCTGTCCATTATATCAACACATATATAGTAACACTTCCTTAGTTACATTCACAGAACTTATTTATTGGGGATGAAAGGTCATGGTTAAAGTTTTCTGTTAAATAAAATAACTGAAAAAAAAAGAATCAAATAGATTTGCTGGAAGTAGAATAGTAATCTAACTCTACAATCTTCTACATTTTACAACATTCAATAATATTGTACACGGTTTTTAAGCACAACATACGCTGAGTAAAAACAAAAACTTCCACCATCACGCCAAAGCCGGCACTGCAAGAGCAACAGTGCTCTCTCTACCTGGGAGTCCCGCATTCATGATGACCCCCCCTCCTATGTGTTCATGCGCACAACAGTCAAACACCACGTCACTGGGACTGTGAAGCGCACAATTTCATACACAGATTTTTGGATATTTTTCATAAACTGGGGGATGGCTACTGAATTACTGATATTAAGCTTAAGGAACATATAGTGTACTACAAAAATAAAGAAAAAATTAAAGAAAAAATGACTCATTATATTAAATGTTATCAATAATATCAAGTGAAAATAGGAGGTGTTTATATACTAGCCGCCACTGAATACCGAGTATAGAGTGGTGGACGCACGTCACTGGGAGTTAAGCTCGCAATCCAATAAGAATACATGATGTTGGTGGCGAAAAAGACAGAGTAACACTGAGTTTGCAGAGTCCCCCACCACTGTCCGTTCAAGGTCAGACACCTCTACATACCGTCTGAACTATACAACACATCTCCAGTGATACAGTAGTTGAACTTTCAGTCCACGAGTCAATCTGTGGAGCTTGATGGTCTAGATTTGGCCCGCGGGATGCCTATGGAATAGCCCTGCTCTACGGCATTTGATAATTATTGCGTTAAAGCATAACTAGTATCTATGTACAACTAAAGCTAACAAAATTGAATTTATATATTTTCCAAAATGTCAGAAACTGTTGGTTTTATAAAATTATATTTTATATTAAAGTAGTTTATTTTTAAAAGTGCTACAATTTTACAATGATAAATTATTTATTATCTCAAATACTTGAGAATATATGGTAATTTACATTTCTGTAAATTATATTTTGTTTATCATCTTAACCAACACATAGATACGAATTTTAATCAAAATCATTAAAAATCACATTCACAGATTCGTGGGTTAGGGGGGTTTATGAAACGTCAAAATTATCAAAATTTCTAGTCCAATTTTTTGGCGATCATATTATTTTTTCTACCTATAAGGTAGCGAGAAAGTAAAAATAATTTTTTATAAGTATTCTATTTGTTCAAAAAATGTGTGTTATTGCTGTGTATACAAATGAAATACTCTTAAATGTCACCACTTGATGAAACAAATTTCTGGAATTTATTCAAATATACAGTAAATTAAAAATATTCAGATGATTAAAATTTCAATTCCAAATTCAAATAGAAATAAATACATACCTCTATAAAAACTACGAAATTATGTATCAAACCAATTGTGCTCATTTTGCAATCACATATTGGGAAGCTAATCATAGCCCTCATAGATATTTGATTATAATTATACTCTCATTTAAAATGATAAATGAAGTGTCCAAACTCTGGAGCTAAACAGAGTCTACAAATCGTTTAGAAACTAAAGGTAACCACAAACCAATATTTAAACTTATATCAATAAATTATAATGTAACCTTACTTATGGAATAAAATAAGTAACGAATTAAAATTAATTTTAATTATATTATTTATTGTACTGAGTTACGAATTAATATTAACACAAACAAATATGTTAGAGGCTTCGGAGTGAATTCAGATTCTTCCTGATTAACGCCAGAGGGGTTTGAATAAATGGAAGAATCGTGTTGAATCTAGAGAAAGCCATCAACCATGGTTGAATAACAACATATTTCAAAAGTTAGAAAGAAAAAAATAATTGGTCACTTAGACCTACTTGCTAGTGGCTGATAAGTATTGGTGACAGGTAAATATCTCCAAATCGATTGGTCTAATAGTACTGGTGTTAGGGGAAGTAGTTTCTTTAATGTACTATACGGGTATTGTACCTTTTATGTTATTTCGTCTGTTAGATTAATGTTTTCAACTAAAAGTGGGCTTAATAGTCCATGTTTACGAGTGTATAAAAACATGGTCTGGTTACAATCTAGAAGCTATAGGATAATATGTCCTTATTATAATTACTTTAAATATCAAGAGATCTAAGTAGACCCTACGTGTTCACAATTAGACATTTTCGTTAGAATTCTGGCTGGAGATATTGAAAAATTTCAGACAAGCTCAAGCGGTGTAAGACAATATAATATATTCAGTAGATAGTAGGCGTAAATTAAACTGTTTTAAATTTCAAATAAATATCGTATTACTGTGTAAGATAAATAAAAATGAATATATAACCCAAGTCTTCAAAATGATAAACCAATTTATGTTTTTTAGTATTCAAATATAGATTCCCAGCCCGAATATTGTTTATATAACTAAATAACTCTATAATGTCATGTTTTATAGAAAGAAAGACCACTACAAAAGCTTAACTTACCTAACCAGAGCTTTGTCATTATTCAATTTAAAATTAATAGCTTGCTAAAAATATATATATATATTATTAATAGCAATAATTACCAGTTCCTCTGGTTAGTCAAAGAATCTTGAAACTCAGAATACCTATGAAGATGAAATTTTGCAGGCAAGTATACACTAGCCCCAGAAGGGTGCAGGAATACATTTTAACCAAAAGGTCCAAAGGGGGCCCCATAAATGGAGGAATTTATTATAAACCAAAGTTGAAAAAAAATTCAAAGCTCTGAAGGCCTAGGAAGATGAAATTTTGCACACAGTTATCCCCTAGCCGAAAAGCATTCAGAAATATTTGGTAACGGAATATTTCAAGTGCCCTCCCTTTTATGGGTGATTTCTAAGAAAAATAAGTGAAAGTACTCTCGAAACCGAGTAGAACTAGGAAGCTGAATTTTTTCAAGCAAGTAGCCCACAAACTCAAATTTACGTAAAATCACTTAGTGATCGAAAATATCGATTGGGTCCCCCCTAATAGAGGGGTTTATAAAAAATAGCTAATTCAAACAATTATCGAGGCCGAGAAGAGCTAGGAAGCTGAAATTTTGTAAGATGATATCCCTCAACCCATAGCCAAAAAAGGTGCAGAAATACTTCTTTACTGAAAATTCACACGGAAGCCCTATAAAAAATGTATTACAAAAAATGTTGCTTTTAACTATACTCTATATATGTATATATATATATATATATATATATACACGATGAGGAACAGTTTCACACTTTCACTGTAGTATATATTTATCTACTATAGAGTATTTAATTGATGTGCTCCTTCACCTGTGACAAGACATCTTGTGAATGTGGGGAATGCCAGGCCTCCACCGTGGTTCGGATTCCACGTTAAACTGCAGGTCCTCCATTTCATCTCACAATCAACGTACCATCACACATTAGCGTAAGTGCGTATAACCCGAACGGGTAGTAAGACGCGGTGCTAATTAATAATAATAATTGATGCACCTCCCAGATTTGAGGGTCACTAAAAATTATTCCCATTCCCAATCATTGTTCCACAAGTTCCAATGGGACACGTTACACAACCATAAACAAAACGTTGAATTTTAACCGCTACTATGATAGTTTAAATTATAAATGTCATTTATATTTACACTCATATCTATTTACCATATTTAGTTAGGAATTGTTAACTGTTACTATTTATTTAGTACAATACTATACCCAAACACGGACATATAAATAATATAATAAAATAAACAATTTATTAAAATATATGAAAAACATTTTCGATTAATTATATATGATTCGATCTGCGGCTAGCCAAAGTCAGTGCCTCCAAAAAAAAGGATTGAGTTTATATAGTTATTCTTACAAAGTTTATATTTTTGATGCCAAATTCTGGAAAACAAGAACTAACATTTATTTTTATATTATAGCGTTAAACTATGTTCTGCATTGTTTTTATACTGCTAAAGTAGTTCTATCAAAATATGTTTCAAAATTTTTAATTCAAGGGAATGAAAACACTTGTGAAACAAGATAAATATTTATAGCAAACAACAGCTGTTATTTGTTAGTTCTACATTGTAAGTAAGGAAGATGGACTATAAATATTTATAGCAAACAACAGCGTTTATTTGTTAGTTCTACATTGTAAGAAGGAAGATGGACTATAAATCATTTTCCAAATAAAAATGTTGAGGTATCAAAAACAAATCTTTTAAATGTCAAGTATGTTTTCTAGTATTATAATATTATTTATTTATTCTGTTAAGAATTATATCTTATATATATATATATATATCTTATATATATATGTATAATATATATATATAATCTTAACTGCATTTAATTTTAATTAATTCGCGTAATAATTATTATTTTAATCACAGGCTGAATATATTTAATATTTACTTCTACTTTTGTCTCTTTTAAGAAATTATTACTAATAATTTAATCGCCCAAATCTGGTAATATTGTTGAAAGATCGTTAAAGTATCTATTAGAGCAAGCATATCAAACTTTCATTCCACGGACTTTAAAATGAACCAACATTTTAATATAAATGTTTATGAAATACACCATTTAAGATTATTACAATAATTATAAATTGATCAATATTTGAGGATTTCTAAGAAGTGAATAAGTACCAAAGCTAAATAATAAATAATGGTATTATTGCATGCTTCCTTAGTAATCGACATCTGTTATTATTATTATAATTTTTAGTAGTAGTAGTAGTAGTAGTAGTACTAAGATCTCTATAAATTATAATAGTCATGTCAATAAAGTGTACTAACGCTCTTTAAATAAATTTATTTAAATGTGTGGTTAACGCATCAGTAAGTTCACCATCATTCATCTGTATGTTGGTTTCATTATTCTCAAAAAATTTTAAACTATAAATTTCACTCATATGTGATGAAAAACGTAGAAATAAGTCTAGTTTAGAGATGGGATTATTTATTCCGTCCTATGAAGTAATCTTAGTATACAAATTTTAATACCAGCCTAAGTATATTGTACCTCAAAATAACTTTTCTAACCCTTCATGATAATCGTACTGGACATTAAGCTATTCTTCTTTTCAAAGTCAGGGGTACAAACTACTTTTGCTATTTTTCTCTCTTTAAGATTGAGTCCTTCTTTCATAGGGACTTAAGGCCTTTGAGTGTTTTACATCAATTAAAAGGAACTGCCAAGAGAACCTGTTCACTTTTACAACCCTCATGTTCTCATTGGTTTGGTGAGTCCAATTTATCACTCCTATAAATGTAAGTTAAATATTTTGATAGTGACCTGGCGGTCTAGGAGTAAGGTGTCAGACTTCTGTGCTGGCGGCCGGGGTTCAATCCTTGGTCCCGGCACAGATTTATCTGATTACCAAACCTTTCCTTCACCTCTGACAAGACATCTTGTGGATGTGGGGAGTGCCAGGCCTCCAACCTGGTTCGTATTCCACGTTAAACTGTAGGTCCTTCATTTCATCTCACAATCACCCTACCATTACACATTAGCGTAAATTTTTATAACCCGAACGGGTAGTAAGAAGCGGTGCTAATAATAATAATAATAATAATATTAATAATAAATAGTTTGGTGATACTTTTACCATTAAACACACTCAAGTATCCATTCAATGATATTCTGGTGTATCGGCACAAATGTTTATGAAAAATAAGACGAACTATGGTGAAATTATGTATCAGATATTCTTTAACAATCGTCTTAGAAAAATGGCGCCAAAATGCTGTCATTTGCAATTATTTTGCAGATCAAACCAAATATCTGTCATTATAAAAGCTAGTAAGGATAAAAATTCTCTATGAAAATGTTCCTTATAGCTTTTTTGAAAGCTTGATGTAAAGTACTTTTTGACATTATATCCTATTTTACTAATCACAAATAAATTATACCAATTTGACAAATTTCATGTAACAAAAAGTGAGCAATTGTTTTACTTAGCAATCAATGCCACAAGGTATTGTTTGTTGTTTAGACAGTGTGCAAAAACTAGAAATGAAATGGGAGTAACCGTATTATCTCTTTTTTTACCAGTTGTTTTTCACGTGAATTGGAGTATTTTTTAAGGAAAAAATGGAAATGAGTGTTTAGAAATTGTATAGGTAATATTGCAATATAGAGGCTGCATGTAATCAAAGGTCGCGTTTATGAATAATTAAATATTTGCAACACATGCATTAAATCATAGGGTAAGCATAGATTTTTATTTGGTAAATGCTAGAATAAAAATTGTTATTTGATTAATGTGAAAGGAAAAATATTAATAAAAATTTTAACGTTATCCTATATGCCCTAATAATTGTCCAAATTTATTAAAATATATATAACGCAAACACATAAAATCTTATCATTAAAATCATTTAGCTTTATTTTTTTAAAGTTTGAATTATTTATTAATTAATTTGAAAAGTTATTAAAAGTAAAAATGATTATGAACATATCAAATTCACGTAGATTATGAATTTGATATGTTCATAATCATTTTTAATAGTTTTAAATATATAAAAAAGCATATAGGTACCAACTTGTAAATAATAAAATATGTGAATACTAATGTTTAAAATAATTTACATTGCCAAAATACACCAGAGATATGAGGTATGTATAGAAACAAATTATTGATGCTAGATATTGTTCTAATAAAAGGCTGCATGTATACATTAATAAAGGATTATAAATGTATTTAGTCAATATCCTTACACCGTTTAAGCAAGTAAGTGTAACGTTATAAAAAATACCTTAAGTTTGTTTGCTATGTTTTTTCCAAGACCAGGTGTACTAGATAGAATAGTGGGCTAAATTATGTATACAATAATCTAGTATTATGTGATAAAAATACATAATATTATAGAGTGTAACTTGACCTGGCATCTTCATTCAATGAATTCCACCACCATACTAATTTTAACCATCAGCTCAACATCCCTATTCTAGTAATACACCCAGAGCACACTTCAGCAGACATTAAATTATTTGGATATTAATCTTATATTAATACATTTTTAAAGTATCGCCCTTTAAAAAACTAAGTTGAAAAATGGTATTTTAACTTTTGAATCGTTTTTTGATCCTAATGGAACTTACCATAAATTGTGATACTTTATTATTATAATGTCAATATTTTAATTTATAAATAATATTTAATGATATTTTTATTAAATAATTAATGAAAATAAAGTAACGTACAACTATCGTGAAGTTTATAATTGGAATTCTGTTATGTATTACAATCCTGTGCTAGACGGTAATAAAAAACCGGATTAGGTTATACCACCATTCAATTTATAAATATTTACACATTTTGTATCTTAATATTTTTACGGCATGGTACATGATAGTAGAATTCTGTAAATAAGAAACTTTTAGATACGGTTATATGTAAACATGTGTTTCTATTGTTGACAATGATACAACCCGCCACTGTGACCACATGGTCTAAGTCGCTAATCTCACAATAAACTAGACTTTTGGTGATGCGGTGGTCAAGGTTGAATTTCATTTGTGTGTACTGATGGCGGTTTTTCCAAAATAGTTTTCCACTCAAATTCGGATACACTTCCTATAAAATTTAGTCTTCCTAATCCACATAATTAATGCATACACGTATAATCCTAACGGGCAGTAAAACATGGTTGAAAAATAATTCAAATATTAACTATATTACTATATCATAGTGGGGTTTATTGATATATCAATATATCATAGTGGGGTTTATTTGATATTACAATATATCATAGTGGGGTTTATTGATATTACAATATATCATAGTGGGGTTTATTGATATTACAATATATCATAGTGGGGTTTATTGATATTACAATATATCATAGTGGGGTTTATTGATATTACAATATATCATAGTGGGGTTTATTGATATTACAATATATCAAAGAAAGGCAGCTGCTGACATTAGTTCTATTTATATGATGTATTTAATCTACACTTTTTGAACTGAATGATTATATAAACGTAAGAGAATTTCTATTAACGAGAGAAAAAGAGCCAACCAATTTTGCCAGTAAAGGTATTTTCTCATAACATCCACGGTTATTTTACATGTCCACAAATGGCATGAGACTGACTGATTTACTTTCCCTCCAAAGGAAGTTGTGCAACAGATTTTTAGCGATTAAAGAGAAAAAAACCTTTGACTAGGGTTGGGCTTGGACTCGCAAACAATGGGTCCTAACGCGAGCCCTTTACTGCTAGAGTTTGACAGCTGCTTACAACTATACTTGAGTTATGAACATAATTTTATTATATTTTTTATTTGCATTTAAATACGTTTGTAATTTACAAAGTAGTAAAATTGCAATATTCTTTTTCCAAACATTTATATAAACCTTAAAAATATACAATTCTACTAAGACTTATTAGAGCTAGGGGACACTTATAATGAAATACCCCATGATCTGCTGAATGTTCTGGTTACTATATTGTAGTAGTGATATATTTAACTTTATATTTTATTTACACTAGTATCCCTATTCCTCACATGTAGCTCAGGACCTAGATCTACATCTGGAATTAACCATTACATTTTTTATCTGTGTTATTCTTTCTAAAAAATACAATAATAAGTTTATAATAAGCACCTAAATCTAAAAGTCCTTCTTTGCTAAACCTATCCTACCAGTTGGTCCACCGCAGATATATCCCCCCCTCCCCCGGGTACCCTGCCCTGCTGAGGTGTCTCACCGCAACTCTGGATCTAATAGTCCCCAGATCGGCGAGAAAGGTCGGAAGCCGGACATTATTGAGAATAGAAACTTATCTTGTATTCGCCCTGAAAGGCAGCAAGCCTACCTTGCTTGGCTGTACTGTGGCGTAACTTACATTTCAGGGTAAACGAAGTATTTACATCACGGCTCAAATTTATTTTAGGTTCATGTTTTAATTACCTGAAGCTAAAGTTAAATAAAACCTGAAATATTAAAATAGAGCAAAAGTAAAATAAATTTACATAAAAATTATATCCAAGCCAATTTGTGTATCAAAGTAAGGCCTTTTTTATGCAGGCCTATAGGTATTTATTACTTTCATTGGTGTCAAAAAATACTAATCATCCTATAACATTGCTTTAATTTACATTTACTAATAGAAAAATTTGAATTAAAATTAGATTGACTACATGTTCCTTAATTTTACACATTAATATGTAGCCTTGGTTTTTTAAATTATACCAAATCATATGTTATTTTCATAAACTTTTTTCCTGTTTTTATAACAGCTTTTTACTATCCGTTTGGTTCACACGATTACACACTAAATACCCCAATGGTTTTAGGGATTAAGAAGCATATATTTATACAAAGTTTACCCTCATTTGAGTAGAGGTAGAGTGGAAAAAATATTTTTTAAATTACCCTTATCACACTTGATCGAATTACTAACCTTGATCCCCCTATCATCGGCAGTCAAGCCTACTGCGTGAGTAGCGCCTTAAACCATGTGGCCACTAAAGTGGGTTCCATTAATGTCAAATTCCCTGATCATTGCTACTAAAAAAATTGTACCTTAATGTTTATATTCAGTTCATGTTATTAAACGGAATTAGTTTCATTTCAGAGTGAAGAGATTCCCAAATAAAAGCTCTCGAATTCAGAATAAAATCCCACATCATAACTCGAAACACCAGAAATTATATCAAATTGAGCAGTTATATTCCTGACATTTTTATCAAGATAAATCGTCCACCACATTGTCCACGGAAATTTGTGTGTGATTTATATGCGAGTGTTCATTAGTTTGTTAATTGGTACCCCTTGTTCAGCCGCGTTATGTTCTCAATTTGATACACAAACCCCATTTCTCAATGCCAGACGGAACCAACAGGTAGACATATTGGCTGTTCTCTTAACAATTGATTAGAAGTATAATAGAATTGATAAAATGTACATTCTACGAGGTTTGTAAATATTTGTTTGGTTTTTCAAGTTGGCAAACTAATTTGTATTAAATGGAATAATTCAATGAATAGAGATATGCAATGTTTTTAATCAGGATTTAGAAGTATAGGTTCAAAGGTATTAATGCTGGTCAGTTTTATTTAAATAAAATAATTTTTTACTTGACCAATTGTTTGTGTAGCGCCTACAAATGTCAAATTGTACTAGGTCAAATATACACCTTCTTTTGTTAGCAACCCGCCTCAGTGGCGTAGTTGGCTAACGCGCTTGTCGTCGTGTTGAGCTCGACTGCTGAGGACGGGGAGATCGAGGTTCGAATCTCGGTCGGGTGAACTGGGAGGTTTTTCCTAAATTATTTTCCACTCTCCCTACACGCAAATGCGGGTTCACTTCCTTTAATTCAACCTTGCTAATTCATAATCCATTAAAGTAATTAGTACTTAAAGCGTATAACCCGAACGGGTAGTAAGACGCGGTGCTAAATATTATTATTTTGTTAGCACCACGTCTTTCTATGCACTTATGTACTAATTACGCTAATGTTTTATGGATTTGTAAAGTTAAATTTAGAGGAGGTGTACCCGCATTGGCGTGGAGTGAGAGTGGAAAACTATTTTTGTGAAAACCTCCCTCAGTATACCCGACTGAGATTCGAACTTCTCTCTTCCGGTCATTGGAAGTCTGTCCAACATGGAAGTAAGGCTAGATAACACGACCACCAAAGTGTGTAATTTATTTTTTATATTAGGTGACCTGGCGGTCTAGGGGTAAGGTGTCAGACTTCTATGCTGGCGGCCGGGGTTCAATCCCCGGTCCCGGCATAAATTCCACGTTAAACTGTAGGTCCTCCATTTCATCTCACAATCACCCTACCATTACACATTAGCGTAAGTGCGTATAACCCTAACGGGTAGTAAGACGCGGTGCTAATAATAATAATAATAATAATAATAATAATAATAAATATTTTTTAAATTAGATAATCACCATGATCAAAGAAAACCACTATACAAAATTCCTCCGCCCCTTCTCAGAGGATACAACATCAGCCAAAAGAAATACATGAGGGGTTTTGATTCCGCTGAGGATCGAAATCACATCACAACGAAATCCCATTATTCCCTTTACCGAAAGCTATTTATTGTGACATTTAAAAATATATTAGGATGAACCGTTACAATAATACAAATAACTTAAATGTGTACCTCATCCCCCTAATAAGAGAACGTATGGCAATATCGAACCTCCCCAACCCACCTTTAAGGACGATCCTCTATCAAACGGTCTTAAGGTTCCGGTTCACACACAAGATTGTCGATGAAAAGGAGGCTGAGGCTCAAGAAACGTTACAGGTGCGGGTGGAAAACTAATTTATAATTCAAGTTTTTACATATTTTCTCCACACCTGTATGGTTGCACTTATTCTAAGCTCAAAACTTAATTATAAAATCCTTACAAATACATAACTTAGTTCACATTTCTTCCATCCCATCTTAAACATGGGCTTTTGAACGTATTATAGTTTACTATCTCGACAGACGGGCAGGGTGAACATGCAATTAACGCAATCTTTGTGGATGGCCTCTAGATACGAGCCACTGACCTTGATCCCATATCCTGGCTTTCCTCACCTCTTGAGTGGCCAATACAGCGCCACAGGAAAGGAAGCGACGCGTGTTCGTCCCCTCCCTCCCACATCATATCCACACATGGCGAGTGATTTAACCGGGACGTCTCTCTTCTGGCCAGTTCTCGACACGTCGCAATTTCCGGCGTCGCCAGTGCATGTTGATGGACGCCCTCCATCTGTAACCGCTGTCACAACTGCACCCGTGAAAACCGTTCGCAGGGTGGGACAAAAAGTGTCACGAGTCCAAAGAGGGTCGGCGTTAGGGGGGGGTTGTGCTCTCCCTTGCAGCTGTGGCGCAGATTTCACTCTTCAACTGTCCGATAAGGAGGAACTGTACAGTCCCTGACACAACTAGTAGCACAGGGCCAGGAACAACTGGTCCTAAAGCAGGGTCAGGAACAACTCGTCCTAGAGCAGGGTCAGGAACAACTCGTCCTAGAGCAGGGTCGGGAACAACCGGTCCTAGAGCAGTGTCAGGAACAACTGGTCCTAGAGCAGGGTCGGGAACAACCTGTCCTAGAGCAGGGTCGGGAACAACTCGTCCTAGAGCAGTGTCAGGATACAACTCGTCCTAGGGCAGGGTCAGGAACAACTCGTCCTAGGGCAGGGTCAGGAACAACTCGTCCTAGGGCAGGGTCAGGAACAACCGGTCCTAGAGCAGGGTCAGGAACAACCGGTCCTAGAGCAGGGTCAGGAACAACTCGTCCTAGGGCAGGGTCAGGAACAACCAGTCCTAGAGCAGGGTCAGGAACAACTCGTCCTAGAGCAGGGTCAGGAACAACCGGTCCTAGAGCAGGGTCAGGAACAGCTTGTACTAAAGCAGGGTCAGGAACAACCGTCCCTTCTTTCGGAAACAGCTTCTGCCACAGCGCAGGAAGGTAATTACAGCTAGTAGATTATTCTCCATGACTACCGGGATTACAACCCGTGAAACGGATTACTCCGGCTCAGCTGATAAGGCCCTCTGTTACGCTTGACGCCCGCGCAGTAGTTTGGACGTTCAATGGGACGCCGCGACGCTGGCCCGCGGTACAGATCTGTCGATTGATTCTATGTTGTAGTTAACGTTCACTTTCTGGGCAGATTGCTATCCTAGTGAAAGCTTAACCTAGAACCGCAATATTTAAACCCATATCGCAGGGCACGAGGACAAGGCGTCAGTCTGATTTTGTCTGGTTTACATTAGGACCACGCTTTTTCTTAAACACTCTCCCTATGTCTCCCTATATTTTCTTTGAAATTCATACAGACAGTAATGATATATTTGGATAGTATTATACAATTATATCATTATTTTAGTCATCGCTTGAGATCGAACCACGAGTCCTCTAGACCAGCCCCACTATCCGCTGGATCATAAGTTTTTAGAATTTGTTTTGTGGTTCAAAACTTAACTCAAGATTTTTTTTTAAAT
Source organism: Timema shepardi (assembly GCA_902151425.1). NCBI lineage: Eukaryota > Metazoa > Arthropoda > Insecta > Phasmatodea > Timematidae > Timema > Timema shepardi. Next base: position 22,876 of record CABFVX010001481.1, on the reverse strand, counting down.
CGAGATTTTAAACCTACCTGCTTTTGACAATATCCTAATGCTATAAGTGTACGCGCATGCGCGCATTTTCACAACTCATTTGTTTACCATTGACTCTATTGAGGTTTTTCTTGGGAGTCAAATTGCACCTGTAAGGTTATCAACACCGGTTCAGAATACAAGCGGTCGCTGCTTCACACAAACCCAAGGCTGGTTTACACAACCAATAATCAGTGTCTTGATCAGAGCTCAGATTTAAGTTGATCTCAGACCTCTATTTTATTTGCAATCATATAAACAATTACACTCGTGAAACTATAAAGTTCGAATGTATAAATTCGGAAAATATGCTTGGTTAGGCGTAGTGACAATAAAAACATTAAATATTTATGATTATATAAAGTTTAACTGTTCTTTTTTCAAATAAAACAAAACAAACTACCGGTACTGCTTTAAATTAATTCCAGCCAGACATTAAATATATTTAAATAGTTGTATTAATACTAGACAATACTATAAAGTGTTGCAGATAATTAAATATTTTACCTTGACATCAACTGTTGCTCTTTTTAAAGTCATCCGCCGAACTTCCTCTTATGTTTACTTGTAAGCGCATACATTTTTTATTGTATAATATTGATACGTATTATTTCAATAAATACGGAAGTTAGGCTGGGGCTTTTTTTTCCACTCATGTAATTTTGAAATGATATAGATACTTTAAAATTTAATTTTATAACCTAACCATAATAATCCATTAATTCAAACTTCTATTAATAGGTTTGAATAAATTTACGTAGATTAATTAAACAAACAAATATAAACAGATATTCACAACGTCCAACTTGGCGTATATTTTTAGGCTCTGTTACAACAGACAGCTGTTCAGAAACAGAACTTATCACAGCGTTGCCATCTTAGTTTTATTAGATTCTTTGGTCAAATCTGTGGTCGGTTGATTTGATAGATGGCGTACTTTATAAGTGCGACAATTACCTTTCGAGTTCCTAATGCCATAGAGTAAGTAAATATTATCTTTGTTGCAACCCAAATTTATTTTAATCTATGATCAAGCTGGTGATTGAAAAATCAATGTGATGTTTGAGCAACCGGTCCTTAGTCGATTTAATAAGTAAACAGTAAAATTTAGAAAATATAGTTATTGTTTACTAACTGACGCGCCTTTTAATATTGAGATATACTGTAATGTATACAAGACTGTGTTGCTGGCAGTATTGTCAACTGATACAGGAGCTGATAAAATAACGAAAATTCAACTATTATCGAAACAGATCTCAATAAATTGAAAGCAGTGTTTGATATTTAAAAAAAAAGCTTCCATTTTTTTTATTCAATCCATAAACTATAAGCGAACTGAACATATAAAAACTAGGTTTATTTTAGTCTGGCATTCCCCCGCCCTACCCTACTCCTGAATTGCTTCACATTTATTCCACATAGGTTTCTTTTGTAGTTTCAAATTGTGTTATGGGAGTAATGTTGCTCAATGGAGCATGATGTCCACAGACTTCCCCGACACAGATTGGGGGACATAATAACAGATGAACCAGGAGAATGGGGGACATAATAACAGATGAACCAGGAGAATGGGAGACATAATAACAGATGAACCAGTAGAATGGAGGACATAATAACAGATGAACCAGGAGAATGGAGGACATAATAACAGATGAACCAGGAGAATGGGAGACATAATAACAGATGAACCAGGAGAATGGGGGACATAATAACAGATGAACCAGTAGAATGGAGGACATAATAACAGATGAACCAGGAGAATGGGAGACATAATAACAGATGAACCAGGAGAATGGAGGACATAATAACAGATGAACCAGGAGAATGGGGGACATAACAGATGAACCGGGAGAATGGAGGACATAATAACAGATGAACCAGGAGAATGGAGGACATAATAACAGATGAACCAGGAGAATGGGGGACATAATAACAGATGAACCAGGAGAATGGGGGACATAATAACAGATGAACTAGGTCACGTGTAGGTCTTTAATCCCTGCCTTACCCCATATTGGGGGCGAGCTCTCGTAGAACAAGCGGGACCTAAATATGAAAAGTTTAGAAGATTGGTTCCGTTCTGTCAAGTACGAAGAGAGGAGAGGTATTTTAACAAATCTGGGAGAAGAGGAAAAGATGTATGAAAATAATTGCGTTGAGAGTTTGTGATGGACAGGATGGAACTGGGTTCGATTCACTGCAAGGGCTAAACTATTGGATCAGTCGAATGAACGTGAAGAAACAAAATAAGGAGAGTTACAATTTATATCGCACTGCCTGTCCTCGTTACCGACTGGTACATTTGTTTGTTCTCAGACAATTCCAGGGTCGATTGCTCGGTGCCAATAAAGTGTTGTGCAAGTCGCACGCCGGTATGTCATTTGTATACAAAGTGCGCGCACGGTCACGTGGTACAAGTCAATACACTATATTTACAATCTTGGCACTGGGCTAGTTTCATATTTGTGATTTTTCATCGATTTGCCATTTTCTTTACACTCTTGTGTTTTTCGTTATAATTAAATAATAAACCAATACCACAATTAGTAATGTTATGTTTTTGTGTCTGGTTAAGAAAACACACATCCAGAAGAATTGACTCTCATATCCCCAGACCTCAAAACCACATGGACAGTCTTGGTGTATTAATATTTAAATATCGCGTGGCCTCCATCAATGTATGGTTCTTCCTCTTGAATTCCTCCATGTTTAATTATTTAATTGACCTGATGTCCTTCATACGGGACGTCATATTTTACGAGTGTGGACACAGCGAAACACCTCGCATACTCCTGACCGTATAAATTTACCCCGGCATAAAAGCACCCGTGACAATTTATTGACTGTAAACTTTATGAATATTAAAACATGTTGTTGGGTTTTAACTTGTCGCTGCAGGTAGCGGCTGTAAAATAAGATGTAGTGGCACGTAACCGCGGGTAGCGCCTAGAAATATTATTCAGGACGAGCTCTTGTGACTTTATTTTGGATGCATCAGTGGTATGCGGCTGAGGGAAGGGGGCATATGTAATTGATCCTTATAATATCGTTACACTTTTATTCACGATTTTTATTTTTAAATAGTGGCGAGTGGGATTATTGGATGGTGTTTACGCTTGTACTTGTAAGCCATACCTTCATGTTTCATCTCACTTTCACTGTTATGTTAACAAGGACTCAGAAGGAGAGTCGTATATGTCCAATTCTATAATGTTCATTTAATCGCTTTGTTGAATTTGGATTTATTTATTGGAAGAAAGTTGACGCTATTGGAACCGTTACATCGAGCTAGGATTGGTAAAAATTTCATTTTGCGCAAATAATAATAAGATTTAGCACCGCGTCTTACTACCCGTTCGGGTTATACGCCTTAAGTACTAATTACTCTGTTTTAGGATTGGGAAGGTTGAATTAGAGGAAGTGAACCCGCATTTGCGTGGAGGGAGATTAGGAAACCATTTAGGAAAAAACACCCCCAGTTCACCCGACCGAGATTCGAACCTCGATCTCCCCGTCCTCAGCATTCGAGCTCAACACGACAAGCGCGTTAGCCAACTACGCCACCGAGGCGGGTTTGCGCAAATAATTAATGTAAATTTTATTTCAAAGAATGTTAATAATGAGGTAGCTTTTGATCCTAATTTTCTATTTCAAATCGATTTAATATAGTTTTTCACTAGATTTTCGTCTATCTTTTTTATCTTGTATGTATATTCTAGTGTCAGTTTTGTTTAACTTTGATCTAATTAAACTATAAAAACTAAGAAAAGAGGATGGTGGTAATGGATTTAAATAAACACACTGGATTTTACTTGCGCATAGCCGCATTTTCTCGTACTCGGGTGCGTGTAATCAGTTTAGTAAAAAATAAATATTTATATACATTACTAATACTGTATTACAAATAGTTATTTAAGTATAATATTAAGTTTTTTTAAAACATTCCTTTTCTAAAATAATAAGACAAAACTTAGCTCAATTATTTTGACAGATAATTCAGTTCTTTATCATCATTCAAAGACTACTTGAGGTTCTTGCTTCCTACAATCCTTGAATTTCAAACATTTATTGCTGAGTCAAATCGAACTTCTCTCTATATTTCGATAAACCTATTTTTTAAATAAATTATGTAAATATCAAGTTCCACAACGAGCCGCTTAAGTCAAGTTGATATTTTCTCTGAATGAGTGGGTGAAAGTAAACATAGTAAATATAATTTTTGAATCGTAAGTTAAGGGGAAAAAAGGGTTCTTATTTCAGTCCCCCCCCCCCCCCCCAGAAAACACATTTTAAAATTATTTTCCACAAAAACCTAAAAAAAAAAACCTCTCCAAACAACA